>ML273749.1:83730-112590 GCA_005239495.1 Nicotiana undulata | reverse complement strand
CATGGAAATCAATCAAACCAATTAAGAAATAATTAGATTCAATACTTGAAAATTAGAAAAACCTTTTTTGGAGAAACTTAGGATGATTCCTAATTTCAGAAAAAGTAAATGGAATCGAAATAGTTAACCAAAACAGAAGTTATTTAGGGAAAGTACCAAATAACACTCGAATTGTTTTAGATCTACAAAGATCTGAACAGATTCAAGTAGCCGTAAAGTTAGGATTTAAATAAAAAAATAACAGAGATGAAAGAAACTCGGTCAAAAGCCATATATTCGAACTAAAAATAGGAGGAAATCCGTACTCACAAACGAGAATGGCCATAGACAGGCCTGTAAACAAGTTTCGGACAAAAATCAAGCTGAATCTCTTTGAGATTCCTTTAGGAATTCATGTAATCAAGCAACCAAAAGGTGTATAAGGCTGGTAAGGGCCGGAAAATACACAGAAACTCCATATACGGGAGTTTTGCCGGTGACGACGATTAAGGTTCAGGGAGTGGTTGAGAGAGAATGGAGGGGGGAGGGGAAAACGTGATGGCGGAAGAAAAGGGGAATGGGGGTTAGGGTTAGTCGTTTAGGATTAAAAAAGGCAAGGGTTAATGTGGACCGTTGATCTAAAGGATCAGCGGCCACGATTGGAGAAAGGTTTGGGTCGGGTAGGTGTGAAATTGGGCCAGGACGGATTGGGCTGGTATTTAAGGGGTTTGGGCTAGTATAATTGGGTTGTAAAAATGAAATTAAAAATGGGCTATTTGTTAAATATCCAATTAATTAATAAAATAATTTGTAAAAATAATTAACATATAATAAAAATGATTTTCATGCATAAAAATCTTTTAAAACAATTACTCAATATTTTAAAAATTCAAAAGCCAAAAATAATGTAATAGTGCATACATGGGCTAAAATTGTAAAATTATTGCAATTATAACCCAAAAAATATAAATGTGTCTATTTGTGAAATAATTAGTCTTAGTATAAATATAAATAATAAACTTAAGTCATAAAATTGTTATAAAGCCATTTGTAAAGAAATTAATAATTATTTATATAATTAAAATACTGGGATAAATTAATTAAAAGTCATTAAAAAATACAAAAATTATGGAAAAATATCAATTGATGCTAATGCATTATTTTGAAGGCATATATGCATTTTGAAAATGATATAGGGAAAAATTGGGTATGAACAACACCAGTTATCACTTAGGCTGGGGGAGGAGAACAGAATCCCGCTACTCACACCCCAGAGAAGGAGGCTCCCCAGTATCAAACCCAGCATCCCCGTCGGTTGGGGTGGTTCAGCCAGTTGTTGCGGCACAAGCCGGTGATAGGCCCGCTATGCCTTCTGATGCTTTGTTGAGGTAGAATAAGTTTACCAAGCTCTTTGCTATTCATTTCAGTGGTGCACCTTCTGAGGCCCCACATGATTATCTAGACCGATACCACAAGGTGTTGCTTCTACATTGGTAGTTGAGACCAATGGGGTCGTTTTTGTAGTGTTTCAGATGACTGGTTCCACCAAGATATGGTGGAGCGATTACATGTTGACCAGACCAGCTGGTTCTCCTGCGCTTACCTGGGATCGATTTTCACAGCTATATTTTGAGGAGTTCATCCCTGCCAACTATGAGAGAGGATTACTGTAGGCAATTTAAGCGTCTTATATAGGGTAGTATGACTGTTATCCAGTACGAGACCCAATTTGTGGACCTAGCTCGCTATGCCATTATTTTGCTTCCTACTGAGAGGGAGAGAGTGAGGAGATTCATTGATGGGATCACTTTCACTATCAGACTACATATGGCCAAGGAGACTGGAGATGATATTACTTTTCAAAGGACTGTAGATTTTCCCAGACAAATCAAGATGGTTCGTGCTTAGGAGAGGGGTTCAATGTCAGATAAGAGGCCTTGTCATTCCGGTAGTTTCAGTGGTGCCTCATCTGGATGAAGGGATACTTTTGGTAAAGGCCATCATCCCAGGCCATTTCAGTCAGTGCTTCAGGCACTCACAGTGCTTCAAGGAGTCGTGGTCCTTATGTGCCTCATTTTGGGCAACCAGCCTACAGTGCACTATCAGCTCCTATTGGTGCGTCTCCGATTCAGAGCTATTACCGTGGTTATCTGGCGCGTTCAGGTCAGATTCATCTTTAGCATCCACATCAACATGACGGGTGTTTTGAGTGTTGAGGTACTTGTCACATCAGGAGGTTCTGTTCAAGATTGTTGGGCAGCATGCCATAACACAGTTCTTGTGTTATGGTTCCAACACATATTTCTCCACTGCTCGCTCAGCCAGCTAGAGGCAAGGGTCATGCAGCCAGAGGTGGATGTCAGGCCGATAGAGGTGGAGGTCAGGCCGTTAAAGGTTGAGGCCATCCAGCTAGAGGCCGTCCTAGAGTGTTGAGGCCCAGCCCCGATGTTATGCTTTCCCAGCATGGCATGAGGCCGAGTCATCTAATGCCGTCATCACAGGTATTGTTCCAGTTTTCCATAGAGGTGCTTCAGTTCTATTTGATCCGCGTCTACTTTTTCCTACGTGTCATCTTATTTTGCTTCATATCTAGTTGTGCCTCGTGATTCTTTGAGTGCTCTTGTGTACGTGTCCACATATGTGGGAGATTCTATTATTGTAGATCTTGTCTATCGCTCGTGTGTGATTACTATTGGGGGTCATGAGACTAGTGTAGATCTTGTCTATCCCTCGTGTGTGATTACTATTGGGGGTCTTGAGACTAGTGTAGATCTTATACGTCTTGATATGATATATTTTGATGTTATCTTGGGTATGGAATGGCCGTCACCTTATCATGCTATATTGCACTATCATGGCAAGACGATGAGCTTATCCATGCCAAGGCTTCCTCGATTAGAGTGGAGAAGGACTCCTGGTCATTCTACTAGTATGGTTATCTCTTATGTGAAGGCTCAACGCATGGTCGAGAAAGAGTGTTTAGTTTATTTGGACTATGTTCGTGATTCGAGTGTGGAGGTTCCTTCATGGATTCAATACTATTGTGCTTGTGTTTCCAGAGGTGTTTCCTGCAGATCTGCTGGGGATGCCACCCGACATAGATATTGGCTTATGTATTGATTTGGCTCCGGGCACTCAACCCATTTCTATTCTACCATATTGTATAACCTCGCCGGAGTTGAAGGGGAAGTTGCAATATTTTCTTGATAAGGGATTCATTAGACCTATTGTCTCACCTTGGAGTGCGTGCCTGTGTTGTTCGTGAAGAAGAAAGTGGGTCGATGAGGATGTGTATAGACTATCGACAACAAAACAAATTCATTATCAAGAACAAGTATCTGTTACCAAGGATTGATGATTTATTTGATCAACTTCAAGGTGCCAAAGTGTTTTCGAAGATTGATTTGAGGTCTGGCTACCATCTTTTGAAGATTAGGGCATCCGATGTCCCTAAAATGACTTTTTTGACTCGGTATGGCATTATGAGTTCCTAGTGATGTCATTTGGATTGACAAATGGCCCAACAACATTTATGGATTAACCAGGTGTTCAAGCCTTATTTGGATTATTTTGTTATTGTATTGTTGATAATATCTTGATCTACTCATGCAGTTGAGAGGAGCATGAGAAACATCTTTAGATTGTACTTCAGACTCTGAGGGATAGTCAATTATATGCCAAGTTTTCAAAGTGTGAGTTTTGGTTAGACTCAGTCGCCTTTTTGGGGTATGTTGTATCGGCAGAGGGCATAATGGCAGATCCTAAGAAGATTGAGGCAGTCTAGAATTGGCCTAGACCTACTTCAGCTATAGAGATCCAGAGTTTCCTAGGTTTGGCGGGTTATTATCGCCGGTTCGTGGAGGGGTTTTCATCCACAACATCCCCATTGTGTAGATTGAACCATAAGGGTGCCCCATTCATATGGTTGGATGAGTGTGCGTTAAGCTTTAAGAAGATCAAGACTGGTCTGACTACGGTGCCACTATTTGTGTTGCCTACAAGTTCAGATCCAACGCGATATATTGTGATACATCTCGTATTAGGATCAGTGAAATATTGATGCAGGATGGCAGGGTGATTGCATACGCAACACGACAATTGAAGATTCACGAGAAGAATTATCCTGTTCATGACTTAGAGTTGGCAGCCATTGTTCATGCCCTGAAGATTTGGAGGCACTATCTTTACGGCGCGTCATGTGAGATATTCACGGACCATCAGACTCTACAATATTTTTTCAAGCAAAACATCTCAACTTGGGGAAGATGAGCTGGTTAGAGCTATTGAAAGACTATAATATCACCATTTTGTATCATCTTGAGAAGGCCAATGTGGTGGCCGATGCCTTGGGTAGAAAAGCTGTGAGCATGGCTAGCCTTGCATATATTCCAGTTGGTAAGAGGCCACTTGCAGCAGATGTTCAAGCTTTGGCCAATTAATTCATGAGGTTAGATGTTTAAGATCCCACGCATGTCCTAGGTTGCACAATCTCTTGGTCTTCCTTGTTTGAGCGCATCAGAGAGCGTCAAACCTCATTTGCTTGTCCTTTAGGACACAGTGCGATACTATGGATCCAAGCAGGTTACTGTTGGAGATGGGGTTTTGCAGATACATGGTCGTATTTGCGTGCCTAATGTGGACGGGCTTCGTGAGTTGATTCTTGAGGAGGCCCACAGTTCCAGTATTCTATTCATCCGGGTGCCGCCAAGATGTATCAGTACTTGCAACAACATTATTGGTGGAGGAGGATGAAGAAGGATATAGTTGCACATGTATCTCGGTGTCTAAATTGCCAGCTAGTAAAGTACGAGCAACAAAGTCTAAAGATTCCTTAGTTGAAGTTGGAGCGTATCACTATGGATTTTGTTGTTGGACTCCCACGGACTCTGAAGAAGTTCGACGTAGTATGGGTCATTGTGGATAGATTGACCAAGTCATCACATTTCATTCCAGTGTCAGTTACTTGTTATTCAGATTAGTTAGCTGAGATCGCGAGACCGTCCGTCTTCACGATATGCCCGTGTCTATCATTTCTGATCGAGGTACGAAGTTTACCTCGCATTTATGGAGAGACATACAACGTGAGTTAGGCAAGAGAGTTGATTTGAGTATAACATTTCATCCCTAGATGGATGAGCAGTCCGAGCGCACTATTCAGATATTGGAGGATATGTTTCGTGCTTGCATTATGGATTTTAGGGGTTCTTTGGATCAGTTCTTGCTGTTTGCGGAGCTTGCTTACAACAACAACTACAATCCAACATTCAGATGGCTCCTATGAGGCATTATACGAGCATTCAAACCCTTTGATATTCTTGAGAGAGTGGGTGAGGTGGCCTACAAGCTCGCAGTTCCACCTAGTTTATTAGTAGTGTATCCGGTGTTCCATGTGTCCATGCTCAAGAAGTATCACAGTGATATGTTCTATGTGTTAGATTTAAACATAGTGTAATTGGACAAGGATTTGACTTATGGGGAGGAGTTGATCGCTATTCTAGCCCAACATGTCCGATAGTTGACGTCTAAGAGTTATGAGGCAGCGACGTAGGAGTACGAGTTGGACATGTAGAGTAGATGTCCACACCTTTTTACCAGTCTGATACCTTTCTATGTCTGTTCGAGGATAAACGTTTATTTTAGAGGTGGAGAATGTGATGACCCGATAGGTCAATTTCAGTTTTAGACTTTATTTCTGCGTTCTGAGACCTCGAATAGCTACGTTAGGACTTTCTCAATTTGCGTGCGTAGTCTGTGTCTTTTTTCGAATAATTCTTATATGAAAAATTGATAAAAATGAGAAATTTAGCCTTAAAGCTTATTTGAGTTGACTACGATCAATATTTTGTGTATACGGACCCCGATCACCGCTTTGACGGTCCCGGTATGTCTGTATCATGATTTAGAACTTGGGCGTACGCCCAAAATAGAATTCAGAAATCCCTAACTTGATTTAACGTAATTTGTTGAAAACTAATAATTAAAGGTTTAAAGAATTCCTATGTTTGATTGTAAGTTGACTTTGTGGCTACCAGGTTCAGATTTTAGTTTCAGAACTTGGTATAGCTTCATTTAAGTATTTATAACTTGTCTGCAAAATTTTGTGCAAAATATAGTTGATTTGACGTGATTCGGATGCCCGGTTGTAAAAATACATGTTCTTGAGTTTCTTTGAAAATATCATTCGATTTGATGTCCGATTCGTAGTTCTAGGTGGTATCTTGATGTTTGTCTCATGCGAGCAAGTTTGTAGATGTTATTACACTTGTGTGCATGTTTTGTTTGGAGACCGAGGGGCTCAGATGAGTATCAGATAGGCTACGAAGTGAGTTTGGACTTAGAAAAATAGCCGATGACCCTCCGTTGCTGGTGTGGTCTGCAGAACTCGCAATTGTGAGCTGGGGGATCACATTTGCGATGTCTGGACAAGTCTATCATGATCACATTTGCGAACATGTTTTTCCCAATTGCAAAAAGGGTCTGGGAACAACAAGGATCGCAATTGCGATCAATTGATCATTTTTGCGAAGCTCCAGTGTTTGCATTTGCGAACAAATCATCACAATTGCAATGACAACAGAGATGTTGGTTTTTTCGAATTTATGATGTATTTCTCGCATTTGTGGGGATCACATTTATGAACTAGGTCGCATTTGCGACATCTGCGCCTGGACAAAAAGCTGAGAAGAAGAGATTTAGCTCATTTCTTTCAAACTCTCAACCCTAAACACCCTAGAGGCAATTTTCTAAAAGGATTTTCTTCCCAAAAATTTTGTAAGCAACTTTAATCTATTTCTTTTCTATTATCCATTACTTTCCAAGTGTTTTCAACATTAAATCTAGGATTTTGATGGTAAAAATTAGGATTTGGGTAGAGTTGGGAGTTTCTATAAAATTGAGATTATGACCTCAAATTGAGATCAAATTTCTAAACTAATCACATAATCAGGCTCGGGGGTTAATAGGTAATCAAATTTTTGTCTCAATCTCAAATTTTGACCAAGCGGGCTCGGAGTTGACTTTAGTTGACTTTTTGGGAAAAGAGTAACGATCTTAACTTATGTATTGGAATTGATTTCCATAGCAATTTTTGATCTTATTAAGTTGATTTTGGTTTGATTCGATTGGGTTGGAGGCAGATTTTAGAGGAAAGGCGCCGATTGAGCTTTGATTTGATTGCGAAGCTATTTAAGTGTTGGGTCTAACCTTGATTTGAGGGAATTAATACCCTTGAGCTATGTGTTGTGTGAACTACATGTGTAGCGGCGTTTGTGCGAGGTGACGAGTGTATATACGCCGTCTAAATAGTTGTTTTCATGATTTTCTTGTATTTGATTAATTATCTCATTCCATGTCCTAACTGTTACATGTCATAATTGCTTTCAATGCCGTAACTTGTTGTAACGACCCAACTGATCTTTTTGCTTTCTAAATTCCTATTCCCTTAAATATGACTTCCCGTATGTTCTTTATAACTTGCGGGGACGGTTGGTTCGGGTTTGGAAGGGTTTGTGTTGAAATCAGAACACTTGGTTCCTTGGACTTGAGCGTATGTTCGGATCGGGTTTTGGATGACCCGGGAGTGTTTCGACGCCTAATATTGATAGTTGGCACCTTGAACTTTTAAAGTTCTTTAAATTTAATTTGAAGCAGGTTATGGTGTTGTCAAGGTCCGTTTGGGATTCCGAGCCAGGGAGTAGTTCCTTATGGTGATTTAAGACTTGCACGCAAAATTTGGTGTCATTCCGAGTAGTTTAAGTATGTTTGGGCACGTTCGGAGTAAGTTGAAAGAATTTGAAGTTCATAGGTTGATCCTATTGGTTTTGGGTTGCGATTCTTAGTTTTAAAGTTGGTTTCCACGTACCGTGTGTAACGACCCGACCGGGCATTTTGCACTATCAGGCTCCGTTTCCCCTAAATGAAACTTCCTACAGTGGCTTATTTTGATTTATGACTTGGGGGGACGGGTTGTTCGGGATTCAGAAGTGTTTAGAGCAGTATAGGAACACTTAGTTCCTTAAGGTTGGCCTTTTTGGCCAAGTTTGACTTCGGTCAACATTTTGAGTAAAAGACTTCAGAATCGAGTTTCGACGATTCCAGTAGCGTCGTATGATGATTTCAGACTTGTGCGTATATCCGGAATGGGTTTTGGATGACCCGGGATCGTTTCGGCGCCAAATAGCGAAAATAGAGTGTCCTTAAGTTCATAATTTGGTTTGGAATGTGTTTTTGTGTTATCAAGGTCCGAACGGAATTCCGAGACCGGGAATAGTTCCGTTAAGTCATTTATGACTTGCCTGCAAAATTTGGCGTCATTCTGAGTAGTATAGGTCGGTTCGGCGCATTGAAACCGAATTCAAGAACTTAAAGTTCTTAAGTTTGATTCTAAGGGGGTTTGAGGGGGGATTTTTAGTTTTAGCATTGTTTCAGGTATTCTAAAGGCTCGAGCGAGTCCGTAATATGATTTAGGACTTGTTGGTATTTTTGGACGGGGGCTCGGGTGGGCCCAGGTGCCTCCCGGACACCAAACGAGGCCAAAAACCAGTAGCCTTAACTGTTGGTGCACCTGAACTGGTGTGACCGCATGTGCGGTTGCCTAGTCGCTGGTGCGAGACCACTCCTGCGGTCCAGGCCTCGCAAGTGCGGCCCCAGGTGAGAAGGTCTATTATCGCAGGTGCGGACATGATTCCGTAGGAGCAGAGCAGCAGGTGCGGGCCTCCCTCCGTAGGTGCGATCCCAGGCCTTCTGGGCCACTTCCGCAGGTGCGAGATCGCAGGTGCGGTCCTTGAGCCGCAGGTACGAGATCATAGAAGGCAGTGAGTTCTTTTAAATACGGGAGTTAGCCATCTTTTCACCATTTCTTCTTCATCATAGGCGATTTTGAGAGCTCACAAGGGGGTATTCGACCTAGCTGCTAAGAGGAAAGTAAATTCCACTTCAATGTTGGTTTAATACATCAATTACTAAGTAGATTAACACCCCAATTAGTGTAAATCAAGGGTTAGAGGGGGAAACCTAGGGTTGATGAATTTTAGAGAATTTCACCACTTGTCTACCATGAAACCATACAAAAAAATCATATATTAATGATCCTTAGGTTATGGGTAATTTCTACGAAAATTTCCGGAACCCGAGCATGTGGCGTGGGGGGGGGGGGGGGGGGGGGGGGGGGGGTATTTTGGGATTTCTTCAAGCATGCTATTTTGTGCTTTGCATGTATTCCTACTTGTATGTGAGTTTCTTATTATCCTTGATTTGGAATGAGAATACTAGGAAGTTTTGTTCAAAAACTTCATTTGTTTGAGTTCCTGACTCCAAGTATAATCTCTGTTAAACTACTTAATTCCTGATAAATTCTGTGTATGTATACGAGCACCCGCGTCGCATGTATGATTCGTGAGCGGGGTAGCCTATCATTAGGTCAACCACGTCGCATGTTCGATTCGCGAGCGGGGTAATAGATGCATCTATGGTTCGAGCCGTTCGACCCTCGGCATTGCACATTTATTTTTGCGTCGCTTCGGCCGTACGCTTCGGCATACTATGTGCTATGTATTTGACTGAGAGTCTTGTTATTATTAAATAAATTGCTTCATGTGGAAAGGGAACTTGGGACTTTTGTGATAATTGCTATTTGCCTCATGAGAATAAATTGCCGTTTATATGATTGATACTTCATGCCTTAGTGATTTCCATGACTACTATTCCTGTCTAGATTTAGTTAATCATTTTATTTGTTATTGACCCTATTAAGTATCATGTCTACCTCTCGTCACTACTTCTTCGAGTTTAGACGGTATACTCACTGGGTACATATTTATTTATATGTACTCATGCTACGCTTCTGTACTTAATTGTACAGGTTCTGTGGCAGGTACATCTGGTTATCAGACTGGAAGGCGATCTTGAGAGCATATTCTGGACCCGACTTCACGGTGAGCTGCTTCCCTTGGCGTTTCTCAGCAGCACCTTGGAGTTGTCTTTTGTTATTTCTGTCTATTCTCTTCAGACAGTAGTACAATATTCTGTCTAGCTTTGTATCTTCTACTAGCCGCCTGTAGACTTGTGACACCAGGTCCTGGCTCACGTAGTAGACTTTTAGTATTTTGCTAAACTGTATATGTTGGCACATGATTTTTGAGTTACATTGAGTTAAGTTGCCTCACTTAACTGCTTCCATTTAACGATTTTCTCAACTTAAAACTTGGCAAGTATTTGAATCTCCTATTAAATGAGGTAACCTCGTTAGTAAACTAGTGTTGGCTTGCCTGACTCCAGTGTTGGGCGCCATGACGACCTGAGTTAGAAATTTGGGTTGTGACACCGAGGGTGCGAGCGAGTCCATTTGTGATTTCAAACTTTTTGGTATGTTTGGACGTGGCCTCGGGGACCCCAATTACCATTCAAACGATGCACATAGATTGTTTGGCCTTAGGTGAGTAGCTGAACCATCTAGTTTCTGGTGCAGTAGCTGCTGAAGAGGCCCAACAAACGTTGCGCAGGAACCGCATATGCAGGTGAATGTGCACACCTGCGAATGCGCAGATGCGTTGGAGGAAATTGCAGAAACGGCCTAAGCTGCAGGAGCGACACGTGCGTCGTAGAAGAGGGATCCCGTCTGCAAAAGCGACAAGTGTTGGGCCTGAGGAATTTCGCAGAAGCGGACCTAGTACCGCAGATGCGAAAGTTCTACTAGGTGGAACCTTCAATTAAGTCGGGACTAAAACATTTTGGGTTCATTTATTATATTCCTTCGGCGTATTTTGGAGCTCTTAGAGAGGGTTTTTCACCTAGCACTTTGATGTAAGAAATTTCTATACAACAAGAGTTAAATACATAGATTATGTGTAGATTTAACATGTAAAATTTGTGAAATGATGGGTTTAAATGAAAAAAACCTAGTATTTGATAAAAATGGAATTTAACCACGAAAATGGTTATAGAATTGAGTGAAAATTTTATATTCGATTTCGGGAGGTTATGGGTGACTACTTTCTTCAAAAATTTCTAGAATCCGGGCACGTGGGCCCAGGGTTGACTTTTTGGAATATTTTGGGCATTCACTCGAATAGTTAAAACATGAACTTTTGAACATGTATGGATTATTTTAGATAACATTTGGCTAGTTGTGGATTGTTCGGCACCAAGTGGGGTCTTTAGAGTGAATTTGTGGCCGAAAAGTGAGCTTTGAGACGAGGTAAGTCCTTCGCCTAACCCTGTAAGAGGAAATTTACCCCATAAGTGATTTAACTTAATATTTGTTTCCAATTGTGGGGGCTACCTACGCACGTGGTGACGAGAGTCTGTGCACAACTACTATTTACGCTTATGGTCAGGTAGGTTAGGACCCAAATCATGAGTTACTAGTAATGTTTGCACCTACTTGTTCACTAAAGTGCCTAAATTATATTAGAACTTGTTAGAGAAATTGTAAAAGACCGAATTTCACTTGCTTAAATTGTGAGCGGATTACTTGACCGTTAATGAAAATTGTATTACATTGTGTATTAGCCTTGTTATAAAGTTTAAGTCAAAATGATTATAAAGTATCCTCTCTTCTTGTGGAGTGGGCTAAACACCAGGGCAGTAGAATAGATGCATCTACGGATCTTGCCGCACGTCCCTCGAAAATGTACACCTATTTTGTATCGGGCCGTATGTCATCGACATAAATTGTGCTTAATAATACTCGAAGTCTAATCATACTTGATATTATCTTATGGCTAGTGAGGTTACAATTATTAATGACGAGAATTTACTTGGAATATATTAACTGGTGAAAAAATTATTTGTTCCTGCTTGTTAACGAGTTATTATTATTTTATTTACATAACCTATGCCCATTTAGAATTTTTGTGTTCACATTGTTAGCCCATAGTAAGTGTCGAAGTCGACCATTCGCCACTACTTCTTCTAGGCTAGACTTGATAGTTACTGGGTACATGTTGTTTATGTACTCATGCTACACTTTTGCACTGACCGTGCAAGATCTTAGGCAGGTGCATCTAGCGATCACACCCACGCGCATCCTCGTTACCTGGAGGCCTAGTGGTGAGCTTTTTCGTGAGCTGTTCCGCAGCACCTAAAGCATCCCCTTACATTCATTTCTGTCTATTTTCATTTCAAGCAATAGTTAGAGTTTTGTATAATCTATTAGTGCTCATAGTATTGTGACACCGGGTCTTGGCACACACACTAGCAGACTTGTGGTTTTGGATTATTGCGATGGTGGTGATTGCACTCGATTGCTTTCATTTTTATTTATTTCAACATGTTGTTTTCTTAAATCTTTTAATGAAGGAAAATTTAATTACTTGGATATTTATTAAAAAGAGAAATCACGTTGCTAGTTCACTTTTGTCTTGCCTAGCGGTGACGCTGGGCGCCATCACGATCTATAAGAGAATTAGGTCGTGAAAACATGGTATCAGAGCACTAGGTTCATATAAGCCTCATGCGTTTTGAGCATGCCTAAAAGAGTCTTGCGGTTCGATGTGGAGACGTCCTTACTTATCTTCGAGAGGCTATAGGGTGTTAGGAAGCTACTCTTTTTTATCTCCTATCGTGTAGTTGATGTGGTACTAACTATGTGTATATTATTCTCTCACAGATAGTGAGAACACGCTCAACATGCTGCATGAGAGCCCCCATGAATTTATTAATCGGTGTAGGGACCGAATCCACAACATGCTGATATTGGAGTCTCACGTGGTGGATTTTACTACATTTCAGTTGTTGGGTAGGGCCCGTTGGTGGTGGAAGTATTATCTCCTTGGAAGACCAGTAGATTGTCCTCCCATGACTTGGGACCGATTCACCCGTATTTTTTTGGATAAGTATATTCCGCTCTTTTAGAGGGAAGAGTTGCGGTTTTAGTTCGAGCAGCTCCGACAGGGTCATATGTCAGTGACCGACTATGAGGTGAGGTTTTCTGAGTTGTATCACCATGCTCTTATAATAGTTCCTACTGATGCAGAGAGAGTGCATAGGTTTGTTGTAGGTTTGCACACTAGTATTTAGGCCACTATGGCCCGAGAAGTTGAGATGAGGACTTCATACGAGCTAGTTGTGGAGATAGCCCGGAGGATCGATGGTGTACGTCAGCGTGGCAGAGGGAAGTTTACGAGGGATAAGAGGTTTCGATATTTTGGAGAGTTCAAAGGTCCCTCGGCTGGGGGTAGAGTTCATCTCGTGAGTGGTCAGTCCAGTAGGCCTGCATATCTGACACCGCTGCCTCCTCGTGGTGCTCTAGTGCAACCCTATTTCAGCATCGTGCCATAGAGTTCCTACCACCCACCAGCAATTCATGGTTCCTCTAGTGGGTATTCAGGGCATCAGGGTCAGACTTCAGGTTTGAAGTCCACCGTACCGAGGGTTTGTTTCAAGTGCGGGGATCTCAGTCATGTGCAGAGGTTCTGCCCCAGGCTTCAGGGCAAGGCAGTGCAGCAGGGTCAACAACCTATGATTACAACACCAGCTGTCCCACCAATCATCCGGCCACCCAGAGGTGGAGGGAAGGTAGCTAGGGGTCATCCTAGAGGTGGAGTCTAGTCAGGCGGCGCTCCAGCTAGGTTCTATGCTTTTTCGTCCAGATGAGATGCAATGGCCTCAGTTGGCGGTGATCACTGGTATTATTTCTGTTTGCGGTAGGGATGATTCAGTACTATTTGATTTATGGCCTACATATTCATATGTTTCATCTCTATTTTCTCATTTCCTGGGAATCCATCGTGAGTCATTTGGTACTCCTGTTTATGTGTCTACTACCGTGGGCGATTCTATTGTTGTGGATCGGATCTACCGGTCCTGTATTGTACAATGTATGGTTATGAGACTATAGCGATTCTTCTGTTGCTTGATATCCAACTTTGAGGTCATCCTATGCATGGACTGGTTATCTCCATATCACGCTATCCTTGATTTCCACGCTAAAACTATTACCTTGACAATGCCAGAGTAGCCTAGATTGGAGTGGAAGGGTTCATCTGTAAGTGCATCTAGTCGGGTTATCTCTTTCCTGAAGGCTCGACACATAGCCAAGAAGGGTTGTTTGTCTTATCTAGCGTATGTTAAAGTTACTACTACAGAGACTATGGCGATTGATTCAGTGCCCGTAGTCCGGGAGTTCTTCAATGTGTTTCCTTTGATTTTCCAAGCATGCCACCAGATTGTGATATCGAGTTTTGTATTGATTTGGCTCTGGGTACTCAACATATCTCAATCCGACCGTAGTGCATGGCTCCCAATGAGTTGAAGGAGTTAAAGGAACCACTTGAGGAGTTGCTAGCAAAGGGGATCATCAAACCAAGTGTGTCGCCTTGCGGTACCCCAATGTTATTTGTGAAGAAGAAAGATGGGACTATGCGGATGTGCATTGATTACCGATAGTTGAACAAAGTTACCATCAAGAACATGTGCGCATTGACGCGTATTGATAATTTATTCGACCAGTTGCAGGGTGACAAGGTGTTCTCTAAGATTGACTTGAGATTGGGGTACCTTAAGTTGAAGATTGGGGATTCGGATGTTCCGAAGACGACTTTCTGGACTAGATATGGCTATTATAAGTTTCTGGTGAGGTCCTTCGGTTTGACCAACGCGTTGGCGGAGTTTATGGATTTGACGAACATGGCGTTCAGGCCATATATTGATTCGTTTGTCATTGTCTTAATTGATGACGTTTTGATCTACTCGCGTAGCATGAAGGAGCACGAGCAGCATTTGAGAGTGATACTTGAGACCTTGCGGGAACAAAAGCTATATGCTAAGTTCTCCACGTGTGAGTTTTGTCTAGATTCTGTAGCATTCCTGGTGCACGTTGTATCAGGGGAGGGTATTAAGGTAGATCCCAAGAAGATCGAGGTAGTTCAGAGTTGGCGTCGTCCTACTATGTCGATAGATATTAGGAGCTTCTTGGGGTTAGCATGTTATTATTGCTGGTTTGTGGAGGGATTATTATATATTGCAACACCTTGACTAGATTGAGTCAGAAGGGCGCTCTATTCCGATGGTCCGATGATTGTGAGGCGAGCTTTCAGAAGTTCAAGACTACATTGACTTCAACACCGGTGTTAGTGTTGCCTTCCGGTTCAAGGATGTATACTGTATATTGCGATGCTTCATGCGTTGGTTTAGGTTGTGTATTGATACAAGAGGGGCGAGTTATTGCATATGTTTCACGTCAGTTGAAGCCCCATGAGAAGAATTACCATGTACATGATTTGGAGTTGGTCGCGATTGTTCATGCTCTTAAGATCCGGAGGCATTATCTTTACGGGTGTCATGTGAGGTTTACACCGATCATCACAGCATGCAACATTTTTTTAAACAGAGGGATCTCAATTTGAGGAAGCGCAGGTGGCTTGAGTTACTAAAGGACTATGATATTACCATCCTTTATCATCCGGGCAATGCAAATGTAGTTGCGGATGCCTTAAGCAGAAAGACAGAGAGTATGGGTAGTTTGGCATTCATTTTAGCAGGGGAGAGGCCACTAGCTTTCGATATTGAGTCCTTGGTTAATAGACTTATGAGGATGGATATTTCATAGCCTACCCGAGTTCTTGTATGAGTCATTTCTCAGTCTTCACTATTCGAGCAGATCAAGGCTCGCCAGTTTGATGATCCAAAGTTGTTGATTCTCATAGAGACGATACTAAAGGGTGGTACCACGGAGGCTACAATTGGTAAGGATGGTGTTCCTTGACTTTAGGGTTGCACATGTGTTCCTAATATTGATGGCTTGAGGGAGAAGATCCTAGAGGAGGCACACAGTTCTTGGTATTCTATTAATCTAGGTGCTACGAAGATGTATCGCGATTTGAGGCAGCTTTATTGGTGGATACGGATGAAGAAGGAAATAGTTGAATATGTTGCGAGGTGTCTAAATTGTCAACAGGTTAAGTATGAGCATTAGAGGCCATGTGTCTTACCCCAACAGATGACTATCCCTGAGTGGAAATGGGAGCACATTACTATGGATTTCGTAGTTGGGTTGCCGCGGACCTTGAGGAAGTTTGATGCAGTTAGGGTCATTATCTATAGGTTGACCAAGTAGGAACACTTCATTCCGATTGTGACCACGTACTGTACAAAGAGGTTGTCCCATATTTATATTCAGGAGATTGTTCGATTGCATGGTGTATCTTTCCGTAGAGGCCCTAAGTTTACTTCGCATTTGTCGAGAGTAGTACACGTGAGTTGGGGACCCGTGTAGAGCTCAACACAACCTTTCATCCGAGAACCGACGGGCAGTCGGAGCGGACAATTCAGATCTTGGAGGATATGCTCAAAGCATGTGTGATTGACTTCGTAGGGCAGTGGGATCGGTTGTTGACTTTGGATGGGTTTTCTTAGAACAACGGTTATTAGTCCAACATCGAGATGGCTCCATTTAAGTGTTTATATGGTCGGCGATGTCGTTCTCCCATCGGGTGGTTTGATCTCGGCGAGGCTAAGTTGTATGGTACTGATTTGGTGAAGGATGCCTTGGAAAAGGTAAAGTTGGTTCAAGAGCGACTTCGCACAACAGAGTCCAGATAGAAGAGTTACACGAATCAAAAGGCGCGTGATTCATTTATGGTGGGCGAGAAAATTCTCTTGACGGTCTCGCCGATGAAGGGAGTCATGAGGTTCGGGAAGAAAGGCAAGTTGAGCCCAAGGTTTATAGGTCTATTTGCGGTGTTGAGACGAGTCGGGGAGGTTGCTTATGAGCTTTCTTCTCCTTAGTCTATCGGGAGTTCATTCAGTTTACCACGTGTCTATGGTACGGAGGTATCATGCCGATACGTCACATGTCTTAGATTTCAGCACGATTGAGGTAGATGAGAGCCTGGGCTCTGAGGAAGAACCAGTTGCCATTATTGATAGGTAGGTTTGCACATTGAGGTCCAAGAAGATTTCTGCAGTAAAGGTTCACTGGAGGGGTCAACCAGTCGAGGAGGCGACTGGGGATTCCGATGAGGACATGTGAAGCAAATATCCAAACATATTCAGCACTCTAGGTATGATTCTAGACCCGTTCGAGGATGAACGTTTGTTTTAGAGGTGGAGAATGTAATGATCCGACTGGTCTTTTTTCTTTCTAGATTCCTGATCCCCAAAATAAGAATCCTAGTATATGCTTTTGTTGTTTTAAGACTTGCGGGGACGGTTAATTCGGGTTTGGTGGGGTTCTGGTTGAAATCGAAACACTTGGTTCCTTGGTTTGGCTTTAAAAAAGGTAAGTTTAACTTCGGTCAACTTTTGGAGTAAACAACCTCAGAACCAGAATTTTACAATTCAATAGGTTCGTGTGATGATTTTCGACTTGGGCGTATGTTTGGATCGGGTTTTGGATGACCCGGGAGCGTATAGGCGCTTAATGTTGATAGTTGGCACCTTGAAGGTTTCAAATTTTTTAAAATTTGATTTGGAGTAGGTTTTGGTGTTATCGAGGTCCATTTTGGATTCCAAGCCTAGGAATAGTTCCTTATGGTGATTTAAAAATTGCACGCAAAATTTGGTGTTATTCATAGTAGCTTAAGTATGTTTTGGCGTGTTTGGAGTAAGTTTGAAGAATTTGAAGTTCATAAGTTGATCCTACTGGTTTTGAGTTTTAATGTGTTTTTCTGCGTTTTGAGGGTGCAAGCAAGTCCATTTTGTTATTTCAAACTTGTTGGTAAGTTTGGACATGGCCTCGGGGGCCCGTGATGCCATTTAGATGATGCGCGAAGGTCGTTTGGCCTTGGGTGAGCAGTTGAACAATCAGGATTCTAGCCTGCGGAGGGCCATTCGTAGGTGCGAGCTCACAGAAGCGAGCCAGCAGCCGCAGAAGCGGCCCAGTAGGAGCAGCCTAGGAACCACAGATGCGGGTGAGTGTGTGCACCTACGAACGTGCAGGTGCGATGGAGGAAACCGCAGAAGTGTCCTAAGGCATAAGAGCGACACGCACACCGCAGAAGCGGGATCCCGTCCACGAAAGCGGCCAACGTTGGGCCTGAGAAATTCCGCAGGAGTGGACCTAGTACCGTAGATGCGGTACCGCAAATGCGGCCCTGTAACCACAGATGCAAAAGTTTTGTTAGGCTGCACCATCATTTAAGTCGGGACTCAAACATTTTGGGTTCATTTATTGCATTCCTTGGGCAATTTTGGAGCTCTTAGAGAGGGATTTTCACCTAGCACGGCGGAAACCCTCTTAGACCAGTCGCCTCCTCAACTGGTTGGCCCCTCCACTAGACATTCACCACGGAAACCCTCTTAGACCTCAACTGGCCATCCTGTCTGTCAATAATAGCAAATGGTTCCTCCTGGTAGCCCAACCTCTCATCTAGCTGAAGAGTACTAAAGTCTAACACATGAGATAAGTCAGCGTGGTACCTCCGGAGCATAGACACACGAAAAATCGGATGAACTCCTGATAAACTGGGAGGTAAAGCGAGCTCATAAGAAACCTCCCCAACTCGCCTCAATACCTCAAACACACCTATAAACCTTGGGCTCCACTTTCCCTTCTTCCCGAATCTCATAAACCCTTCATCAGCGAGACTTTCAAGAGAACCTTCTCGCTGACCATAAATGATACATCACGCGCCTTCTGATCCGCGTAACTCTTCTGTCTGGACTGTGCTGTGCGAAACCTCTCCTGAATCAACTTTACCTTTTCCAGGGCATCATTTACCAAATCGGTACCATATAACTTAGCCTCGCCAGGCTCAAACCACCCGATGGGATAACTCCATCGCCGACCATATAAGGCCTCAAATGGAGACATCTCAATGTTGGACTGATAACTGTTATTGTAAGCAAACTCAGCCAAGGGCAAGAACTGATCCCACTACCCTCCAAAGTCAATCACATATGCTCTGAGCATGTCCTCCAATATCTGAACTGTCCGCTCCGACTACCTGTCGATCTGAGGTGAAATGGTGTGCTGAGCTTTACACGGGTGCCCAAATCACTTTGTACGGCTCTCCAGAAATACGAGGTGAACTGAGGACCTCTATTTGATATGATGGACACAGGCACACCGTGCATCTGAACTATCTCTCGAATGTAGATCTGGGCCATCCTCTCTAAAGTATAAGTAGTGGCTACTGGAATGAAATGTGCCGACTTGGTCAACCTGTCCACCATAACCCAAACCGCATCGAACTTTCACAAAGTCCGTGGCAACCCAAATACGAATTCCATAATGATGTGCTCCCACTTCCACTCAGGTATAAACATCTCCTATAGTAGGCCTCCTGGCCTATGGAACTCATACTTAACCTGTTGGCAATTTAGACATGTGGCCACATACTCCACTATGTCTTTCTTCATCCGCCGCCACCAGTAGTGTTGCCTCAGGTCATGATACATCTTTGTAGCACCAGGATGAGAATATCGTGAATTGTGAGCCTCCTCTAGAATCCTCTCCCTCAGGCCATCAACATTAGGGACACATAGGCGACCCTGAAGTCGCAGAACACCATCTTCGCCAATAGAAACCTCCTTGGCACCACCATGTAGTACCGTCTCCCTAAGAACTGCCAAGTGCGGATCATCAAACTGTCGAACCTTGATCTGTCCCAACAATGAGGACCAAGCAACAACATATGCTAGAACTCGGCTGGGCTCTAAAATGTCCAACCTCTCAAGTATGTTAGACAAGGACTAAATGTCCAAAGCTAGTGGTCTCTCCTCTGCTGAAATAAATGCCAAGCTACCCATACTCTCTTCCTTCATGCTCAAGGAATCTGCAACCACATTCACCTTTCCCGGATGATAAAGAATATTGATGTCATAGTCTTTGAGCAAGTCAAGCCATCTACGCTGCCTCAAATTAATATCTTTCTGCTTGAACAAGTGTTGCAATTTGCGGTGGTATGTATAAACCTCAAAAGACACCCCATACAAGTAATGCCTCCAAATCTTAAGAGCATGAACAATCGCTGCCAACTCCAAATTGTGCACGGGGTAGTTCTTGTAAGAACCCGTAAAATTTCTTTTAAAAAAAATGATGCCTGGTTAGATCCACTTGTATGCGAGCCGCACAGTGGTCGCATACCTGGACACCCTGCTGTCCAATTTTAGGACAGCTATGCGGCCCAAGATGCGATCACATTTTGGGAATATGGACCGCATAGCTATCGCATCCTTGCACCTCCATTTTTGCGGAGGAGGTTATGCGACGCACTATGCGATCGCATAACAAGTATGTAGACCGCATAGTGGTCGCATACCTGGGCAGTCCGTTTTCCATTTTGGCCCATTTGAGGGCCATTTATGCGACAGGAATACGGACCTCATAGCAAGAATGCGGTCGCTTTGGTGTATCTTTTTCTTTACTTTTATAACCCGACCCCATTTCGATATTTAGGCCTAGGGGCTACATTTGGGGTCATATCCTACTAATTTTTAGAGAAAGTTGAGAGCTATGTAGAGAGAGGAAGAAGGAGCCTAGCCTTCCAATCACAAAATCTTGCTCAAGTCTTCAAGAATTAAGGAAGATAACCACTAGATTGTCCTCCATCCGGGTAAGTTCTACTTCCAAGACTTCATATAAGGGATTATGAGTTCAAAATATTTTGTGGGGTTAGAAATAGGCCATGCATGTAATGCTAAGTTGTAGTATGTAATATTAATGAACTAATTTGGGTAGTCCATGTTATAATTGGTTGAGGGGAGAAGGGATTTCAATTTTTTTTGGACCTTGCAATCCATTTCACGTGTTAGGTGTTTGGTGAAATTCCTAAGAGAGTCACACCATGCGAAATCGTCCTAATTATTAATCTATTCCCGCTATTTCCTTATAGATTACTATTGCTAGAGGTGTTGGTGTATTGTAGAAACTTAAGGAAAGCTCAACCAGGTATGTTGGCTTAACTTTCTCCTTCGGGATGAAAATCCGTAATGTTTTCCAAAGGTTTAAGTATAATCGGCTTGAAATTCCTAATTTCTATATTCCGGGTCATCCTGTATGAACTTACAAACTTGAGTATTTCAAATGAGCTTATTTTAAAAAGATAGAGATTTAAAGTACGACTTGTTGTTATAATGGTATGTCTTTGAGTCGTATTCTTAATGAAAAAGTAGTACACCATTTGGGTGAGGAAAACTCAGTATGCTTCATACTCCTAATTGCTCTTATGTGTGCTTAATGACTTGATTGAGTATGTTCGTTGTTGATAATCTATAAAGGTGTTGAAATGAACTGAATGAACTGGGAAAGAGTAATTCAAGAATAATTGGAGTATTGCTTGTTTATGACTTTGGTGTGTGTTTCTATTGCTAGTTGGTATGCCCTAATGTTTGAGAAGAAACCTTTTGTGCTTAAAGTATCAATTGCTAAGTAACTTTATATATATGATTTTCTAAAATACTTTATACGTTGGAAATGAGTGGTGATCCTTGAAACTAAAAGAAGGGAAAGTATGGAATAAGAAATACGGCCATCATGCCATGAATAGAGAAACTTGAAAAAAGTCCCAAAGAGCCGAGGAAATATTGCTATCATGAGGGGTTGTCAATGCTAATAAATATTTGTACAATGTGAACGATTCTGAGATGGATACATTTCTACATATGTGTTACCTTTTTGTGCAAACTAACTAAAAATGTTTTTGGGAGTATCATTAGTAAAACCGAGGAAGGGTGGGTCATAAGGCCCATACCTGAAACTACACGTGCCGGTGTATGAGTGGATTGTGGATTGTGATGGTTCCCCTTGATTGGGATGAAATTGGAACATGTGAATTAGAAAATGAATAAGATCGACCCACACAACATATGTGGGGAGGTGTCTTAGCTGATCGGGTTGAGATCAGACTCCATGTTGCGCACATGGTGGTACTAATCCTGTAACAAATTTCTTTCGCATCATATGTCAAACCACATTGTCCGTGGGGAGATGGCCTAGCCGATCGGGCGTGATCGGACGCCGTGCTAACAAAGGCGGTGTAATATCGGTGCTAATGATCTCCCAGCCAAAAGTATATATATAAACATATATAAATATAAACTATTTTCGTATACTAAAAAACCTTAATGTTTCAATTGGCTATTTGAATATTGTTGGTTGTGACTTGTTATTTCTATGTGTTGTGTTTGCCTCTATGGATACTATGCTTGAAAGAGGATTTTTAGTTATACATGCTAGTAATATTCGATGGTACTAACGTCCCTTTTTCCGGGGGCACTACTTCTCTTTCATGGATGTAGGTGACTCTGTAGCTGGTAACGCGGATCGTAGGTGACAGTGCCTTCTCCTTCTCCCCACAGCAGATTTGGTGAGCCCCGCTTCCTCCCTGGTTCAAGTGTAGTGTTTGTTGTATTTCTTTTGTACCAGACACTAAATTTTGAGGTATAGCTGGGGCCTTGTCATCGACATTTTTATAATTCTCCTCAGTTGTATTTAGAGGCTCCGTAGACAGGTTGTGGGTGGTGTCGGGTATTTTAATTTAACTAGAAGTATTTGTATTTTGGAAAATATATTTTTCATCATATCTACAAAAATTGTAATATTCTGGATATCATGATTGAGATTTCTAATGAGAACAAAAATGGAAGTTAATGAAATATTTATAAAAAATCATTGATTAAGTTTACCTTCTCGATGCTCATAAGATAATTTTGGGTAGAATGAAACCTAGCAGGCTTGCTAAGTCAGGTTCTACTCAGTTGAGCGCCAGTCGCGCTCCTTGGTTTTGGAGCGTGACAAACTTGGTATCAGAGCTTAAGGTTTTAAAGTGTCCTAGGATGTCTCGGAGCTGTGTCTAGTAGAGCCCTTCTTATCGGTGTGTTGTCGCCCACATCTATAATTAGGGGGCTACTTGGACATTTAGGAATGATACCCTTCTTTGATATTCCATATCGTGCGGTAGAGATCAAGATAGGGAGCTGATTTCCTAGTTATGTCTCATTTTATTTCTTTCAGATGAGTAACCCACGAGTCCGAAGTAGCGAGGGAGGAATAACCTCACCATTGAATCTGGGGAATCTCACAAGATTCCGTCGGAAGGATGAGTCAAGTAGTGGAGAAATTAGAAGATCTTGTTGCTAAGGGAAGTGTCCATATTCCAACCAATGTCACCGCGCTGTTGGATCATGTGGTTAGAGCGTCAAAGAATTGAAATAGGGTTGTCGGTGCCAATAAGCTGGATTGCTCAGTTTGCAAGAAACGTCACTTGGGAAGATGTTGGATGACTCTTGAGTTATGTTATCTTTGTGGAAAGAGGGGGCATAAGAGGAATGAATACCCTAGGAGGGGTACATCTATCACGGTCTTCCCGGTATGTGTGGAGGAACATTTGACGTCGAGTTGTGAGTATGTTCGGCAACGTGCTTGGGGTGGTAGGTCTAGCCAATTCCAAGGGCCCGCACCAAAAACCGGTATTGGAATTATTTCCCCCGCATTGGATGCTTGGAGGAAGGATGAGGGGGAAGCTTATAATGTAGGCAAAATAGGTGAACATCAGGCTAGTGGGGCGAGTCAATTTACGGGACCTCGCCCCCGTAGTGTGAAGTGTGGGGGACTTCATTCGGGAGTATGTCGCTATGGAACCAAAGTATGCTACATGTGTGGTATGTCGGGTCACCTTCAAAGAGATTGTCATTTGTCTCGCCAGGTCATGGGCAGGGGTGTGGCACAACCATCCAGTACTGCAGCTACTTAACCTATAGCGCTTGCAGGGCATGGAGCAGTTAAGGATGGTGTTCAAGACTCGGGAGGGCCCAACATGTTCTTTTCTATGAGGAGGCATCAAAGGTCGAAGGCTTTTACGGGTGGGGTTATAGGTATGTTGATTTCCCAATCTCTGTATGTGTATGCCCTTATTGATTCTGGTTCTACTTCATCATATGTGAGTCCTTATGTTGCTGTGGGACTTGGGATAGAGTCTGGGAAACCCTATGAGCCATTCTCTATATCTACTCTTTGAACGAGACGTATTATTCGTTAATCCACTCTATCACAAATTCTCAACTAGGGACTATACCCGATGAATTCCTTACAAATCTTTCTATTTATATGGACAACATCTGCTCACTTGTGCCTATGCATGCACCACCGTAAATCTTACCTATGTGGTGTCAAGTTCCATGAAAAGCATCTCGGAATTGAAATCCTTCTCGAGTCACTCTTTTCTCACCGGTGTATATGGCTTCTATGGTTTGAATAGTCACTCTACTCTTGCACATATCATCGTGAAAACCGTCTCACTGTCTAGTAACATAAGGGCATGCCTTAACACCTATCATATGTGTGCATGTCAATCAAAATGGTCACCGTGTGCATAAGGTCTCTTTGAAAATTGAGATCCTCATATCCCCGTCATGGAAAGACCTTGTGTCGCTATCATAGTATAACTTCCGTGTCCGCTTGGGACACCCCGCAGTAAGTAGCCCACTTTGTTCCTAGTATTACGGCTTCCCGTGATGTGGTCTTGTATTGCAGTCAATACTTAGTATAGCAGAAGCATGAAAAACTCATAACAAATATTTATTTTCTTCTTACACCTCCACCCCATGTGTTAATTGTGTTTCTTGGTATGTGAATTCATTGTGTTAATTTCCCAACACTTGCTCGATAATTGTGAATAACGTGTCCTCCTATGTGTCGCTATAACATTTACCTTCTCATTAAGACCCTTAATAGGCTCCCCGTCAATATGAAACGAACCTTATTAGGGATATCATAGCACACTGCCTACTTCTTATGTTTTCCTGCCTTCCATTAGCATCTGGGCACACCTCAAGTTAAGGTCTATGGAGAACTCATTAAGCACTTTTGCAAATCTTCCATGATTATTCTATATTGTCCCATTGCGCTCTGTTGCCTTTTCACTCTCAGCTTCTAGAATCATTGATTACGTCATTGTCATGTGCGGAGCGTTTTGCTATCCTTGGCATTTCACCTCCCTGGTTGGGTAGAAGTTTTATCTGTCTTTCTCCCCGGAGCATCATGTTAACCACTAGAACCCCTCTAACTAATACGTGATTTCACCCCCATGCTAAGATGTCCTAGCTATATTGTATCACTCGTAGAAGGTTGAGATTAGATGCTTCCAGGTTTCTACACATAATATTGGCATACTGACTGAGAAGACAAGTTGTCATATCTTTAGTTACCCCATACAAGGTCAATCATCGGAAATGGTTAAGTTGTTTGGATGATGATAATCTCATAGGTCTTTGACTCCTTTTTTCACCTTCATGCGCACGTGGCATAGATCCCTTGTGTCAGTTAATGTTAGGAGAGTAATTCAACTTCATGTGGTTCTTTTGAAATTTCTATCACATCCATGTTGCAAGAATCTTACCATTTTGAGCTAAACTTATTTTCCATACACTCAAGGAGACAACCTATTTTCCATACTTGACCGCTCCTCCGTAGAGCTTGCTATCGCCGGGCAGGGCATGTGTGGAGAGGGTCAATTGTTACTATCCCATGAATAACTCGTAGCCTCCTAAGGGTAACTTATGCTAACGTATTCATTCTCCTGATCATGCCTCCCGTGTGTCTGATGTCTAGGAAGACCCACTTCTTTTAGATCTCAGGATCACATACATGGTTCCCACCGTTCCAATGCATGTTAGTTACGTCTATGCTTCATTTTCCTAATAATTAATGTTGTCACAATGATTAACGACGTCAACATTGTTAGTAGTAATCTTCGTGTCTCTTAGCATATAACCTCATTAAAGACATCGCTCATCACATCAATGGGTTCCTGAATAATTCCAGCCCAGTTTGAAACTCTTTTGCTCCTTATTGTATTAAATCTATTTGGTATTGAAGGAACAAACATGTCAAAGTCACCCGGTGATCACACGTATTCAATAGGTAATTTTATGGTCAAATTATTGTAGCATATCTTGGAGTAATCGTGAAGGTCACCATAGGTTTAGTTTGATCATTCCAACAGAGATTTAGAATCTAGGAGGGGGAGCATCTTATTCTCAAAATTTTCCCTGAAGATGTTATGTGAATTGATAAAGAAGGGTACTTAAGCACATTTCCCATTAGGTTGCACTAGGAGTATGATGTTTCTCAAGTATTTGTGTTTTCATATGTCTATTCCTAAGAAGGTAGTTGGAAATCCTTTGTGTATCATCCTGGTGTAAATTATAAAAGGTGAAATTAATGGATAGTTAGCTTGTGCGAGGTATCTAGCTGTCATCCTTGTTAGGTAAGCTTAGGGGTTGAGATTGTTTCCGTGAATGTGTTATGGAAAGGCTTGTAGGTCGAGGAAGTCACATGGGAAACGGAAAATAAAATGAAAGAAAAATACCCTCGTTGGTTTGAATAAGTCAGGCAGTTGTTTTCGAAAGTTGCCATCTCTAAGTAGTTGCATTATGTGCCATATTTTGTGCAAAGCCACCCTACTCCCCTAATTACCCTGCTATTGTGACTTCTCAAATTTGTACCACATTTGTATATGTTGTGATTAGTTGGGTCATGTGCAACCCCTTGAAATAGCTGAATAATGTGCAACCCATGTAATAGTTGAATTATG
This sequence comes from Nicotiana undulata, assembly GCA_005239495.1. Taxonomy (NCBI): domain Eukaryota; kingdom Viridiplantae; phylum Streptophyta; class Magnoliopsida; order Solanales; family Solanaceae; genus Nicotiana; species Nicotiana undulata. The sequence goes on along the minus strand of ML273749.1, from coordinate 86,137 downwards.
TGCAAATTTGTGGTGTTAATTGAACTATGAACAGCTTGTTGAGATAATCGAGTTATATGCAACCTGTTGAGCTAACCGTGTTAGGTGCAAGTTGTTGGAGTATCTGAAAATGTATGGAATTCATTAAAAATGTGTTTCAGGGGCTCTCTGAATGGTAGATAGGCCTAATTACAAAGGAAACTCTAGCGAAAGTTATAGAAAATATCAGAGTTAGCAAAAATTGGGGGTTGGCATGTTGTATTTTCTAACCCAAGTGAATTCCCCAATCCTCATTCAAGGACGAATGATCTTAAGTGGGGGAGGATGTAAGGACCCGTAAAAATTTGTTAAAAAAAAATAAAAATAAAAAACCATGCCTGGTTAGATCCCTATGTTGTTATAACTGTAGAAATTCTTCGCGACAAGCTTGCGAGCCACGGTTCGAACCTTTAGGATTGAAAAGTACCCCAGGACCTAAAAGATAAAATTTTCCAGAATTGTGCAGATCTGCGGCCCAAGATGCGATCACATTTTGGGAATGCGGACCGCATAGCTGTCGCATCCTTGCACCTCCATTTTTGCGGAGGAGGCTATGCGACGCACTACGCGATGGCATCACAGGTATGCGGACCGCATAGTGGTCGCATACCTGGGCAGTCCGTTTTCCATTTTTTCCCATTTGAGGGCCATTTATGCGACATGAATGCGGACCGCATAGCAGGAATGCGATCACATTCCTGACCGCATTTCTTGTGTCGGGTCAGCTTTTTCTTTATTTTTATAACCCGACCCCATTTCGATATTTAGGTCTAGGGGCTTTATTTGGGGTCATTTCCTACTGATTTTTAGAGAGAGTTGAGAGCTATGTAGAGAGAGGAAGAAGGAGCCTAGCCTTCCAATCACAAAATCTTGCTCAAGTCTTCAAGAATTAAGGAAGATAACCACTAGATTGTCCTCCATCCAGGTAAGTTCTACTTTCAAGACTTCATATAAGGGATTATGAGTTCAAAATATTTTGTGGGGTTAGAAATAGGCCATGCATGTTATGCTAAGTTGTAGTATGTAATATTAATGAACTAATTTGGGTAGTCCATGTTAAAATTGGTTGAAGGGAGAAGGGATTTCCATTTTTTTGGACCTTGCAATGCATTTCACGTGTTGGGTGTTTGGTGCAATTCCTAAGAGAGTCACACCATGCGAAATCTTCCTAATTATTAATCAATTCCCACTATCTCCTTATAGATTACTATTGCTAGAGGTGTTGGTGTATTGTAGAAACTTAAGGAAAGCTCAACCAGGTATGTTGGCTAAACTTTCTCCTTCGGGATGAAAATCCCTAATGTTTTCCAAAGATTTAAGTATAATAGGCTCGAAATTCCTAATTTCTATATTCCGGGTCATCCTGTATGAACTTACAAACTTGAGTATTTCAAATGAGCTTATTTTCAAAAGATAGAGATTTAAAGTATGGCTAGTTATTATAACGGTATGTCTTTGAGTCGCATTCTTAATGAAAAGGTAGTACACCATTTGGGTGAGGAAAACTCGGTATGTTTAACTCCTAATTGCTCTTATGTGTGCTTAATGACTTGATTGAGTATGTTCGTTGTTGATAATATATAAAGGTGTTGAAATGAACTGAATGAACTGGGAAAAAGTAATTCAAGAATAATTGGAGTATTGCTTATTTATGACTTTGGTGTATGTTTCTATTGTTAGTTGGTATGCCCTAATCTTTGAGAAGAAACCTTTTGTGCTTAAAGTTTCAATTGCTGAGTAACTTTATATATATGATTTTCTAAAATACTTTATACATTGGAAATGAGTGGTGATCCTTGAAACTAAAAGAAGGGAAAGTATGGAATACAAAATACGGCTATCGTGCCATGAATAGAGAACTTGAAAAAAGGCCCAAAGAGCTGAGGAAATATTGTTATCGTGAGGGGTTGTCAATGCTAATAAATATTTGTACAATGTGAACGATTCTGATATGGATACATTTCTACATATGTGTTACCTTTATGTGCAAACTAACTATTTGGGAGTATCATTAGCAAAACCGAGGAAGGGTGGGTCATAAGGCCCATACCTGATACTACATGTGCCGGTGTAGGAGTGGATTATGGATTGTGGATTGTGATGGTTCCCCTTGATTGGGATGAAATTGGTACTTGTGAATTGAAAAATGAATGAGATCGACCCACACGGCATATGTGGGGAGGCGGCTTAGCTGATCGGGTTGAGATTAGACTCCATGTTGCGCACATGGTAGTACTACTCATGTAACAACTTTCTTTCGCATCATATGTCAAACCACATTGTCGGTAGGGAGATGGCCTAGCCGATCGGGCGTGATCGGACGCCGTGCTAACAAAGGCGGTGGAATATCGGTGCTAATGATCTCCCAGCCAAAAGTATGTATATATAT
>ML273749.1:0-83400 GCA_005239495.1 Nicotiana undulata | reverse complement strand
CCACATTGTCCGTGGGGAGATGGCCTAGCCGATCGGGCGTGATCGGACGCCGTGCTAACAAAGGCGGTGGAATATCGGTGCTAATGATCTCCCAGCCAAAAGTGTATATATATATATATATATATATATATATAAACTATTTTCGTATACCAAAAAATTGTTATGTTTTAATTGGCTATTTGAATATTGTTGGTTGTGACTTGTCGTTTCTATGTGTTATGTTTGCCTCTATGGATACTATACTTGAAAGAGGATTTTTTGTTATACATGCTAGTACTATTCGATGGTACTAACGTCCCTTTTGCCGGGGGCTCTACATCCCTTTCATGGATGTAGGTGACTCTGTAGCTGGTAACGCGAATCACAGGTGACAGTGCCTTCTCCTTCTCCCCACAGCAGTTTTGGTGAGCCCCGCTTCCCTCGGATTCAAATGTAGTGTTTGTTGTATTTCTTTTGTACAAGACACTAAATTTTGAGGTATAGTCGGGGCCTTGTCCCAAGCATTTTATAATTCTCCTCAGTTGTATTTAGAGGCTCCGTAGACAGGTTGTGGGTGGTGTCGGGTATTGGAATTTAACTAGAAGTATTTGTATTTTGGCAAATATGTTTTTCATCATATCTATAAAGATTGTAATATTCTGGATATCATGATTGAGATTTCTAATGAGAACAAAAATGGAAGTTAATGAAATATTTATAAAATATGATTGATAGAATTTACCTCCTCGATGTTCATAAGCTAATTTTGGGTAGAATGATACCTAGCAGGCTTGCTCGGCGGGTTCTACTCGGTTGAGCGCCAGTCGCGCTCCTTGGTTTTGGGGCTTGACAGTTCTTCTCATGAACCTTAAGCTGACGTGAAGCATATGCAATAACTCACCCCTCCTATATCAATACAACCCAAGGCAACGCGCGAAATGTCGCAATAAATGATATACCTCCCTGAACCGGAAGGCAACACTAGAACTGGTCGTGTAGTCAAAGTTGTCTTGAGCTTCTAGAAACTCGCCTCACACTCGTTGGACAATCGGAATGGGGAACCCTTCTTGGTCAATCTAGTCAGAGTGGCTTCAATGGATGAAAAGCCCTCCACAAACCCACGATAATAACCCGCCAATCCCAAGAAACTCCTAATCTCGGTCGCTGAAGTAGGGCGTGGACAACTCTGAACTGCCTCAATCTTCTTGGGATCCACCTTGATACCCTCTCCGGTTACCACATGTCCCAAGAACGTCAGAGAATCTAACAAAAACTCACACTTGGAGAACTTAGCATACAACGTTTGTTCCCGCAATCAAGTTTTAAATCTCATTTTAACAGTCACACAACTAAATGCTCTTGGCGCACGATAAGACAAGGCAGGCTAACGTGCACCTCTGATGGCAAGAAAGCGAAGACAAGCAACGATGGTGGCCGGAGTGACGACACCGGTGAACTCTGGGACTCAGACGCTTACTCCATTAATGTTTGGAAGTTTTCTACCAGCTGGATTTCAATCGATCGAGGAGGAAATTAAGCCAGTTAAAGAGGGAGTGATGAACAGTAAGTAATGGAACAGTAACTGGGCAACCACTGTGATTGCACCTCAAAAACGCAAGGAGCAGCTACCAACGAGTCCAAAGCGACTACAATTCTCTGAAGCTGGGTCATCGAAGCAGAATTCAAAACTAGATCTGGATTATGTACCACCAAGCCATAGAGAAGGTAAGGTGATAATTCAAATAGAGGAAAAAGATATCAATGAATTAAAGGACTATTGGGATAATGCATTAATTGGGTATGTATTGGGGGATACACCATACGAGAAATCTATGGTGAATTACATTGAATCAGTTTGGGATTTTGTGGAAAAACCTCAGGTGTTATATCACCACGATGGATATTATGTATTCAGATTTGGAATGGGGGAAGATAAGGAAGCAATGTTGCAAGCAGGACCTTATACTTATCATAATAAGCCGCTGATATTGTAAAATTGGGAGAGAGATTTTCACTTTGATCCTAAGTGTATCACTACTATTCCACTTTGGATTCAATTATCTAGTTTGTCAGTGGGGTATTGGACTGCATAGGCATTGAGTAAGGTGACAAGTGTTGTAGGATTGCCGATGTACACAGACAAGTATACATCTGAATTAGGGAAGATTTCGTATGCAAGAGCCCTAGTGAAAGTGGATATAACAAAACTTTTGGTGGAAACTGTTGACATCATAACTCCTACGAGTGTGAAGCAGCAGGAAATTATGTATGAATGGAAACCAAAGTTTTGTGCAGAATGTTTACACTTTGGACATGAAATTATGGATTGCTGGAAGTTGAGTAAAAATGAGGAGAATGGAGAATTTCAAATGCATAAGAGGAGAAATAAAGGCAGAAGAAAGAGGATTATACAAGAGTGGAAACCAAAAGAACATTAGGAAAACGAAGAGGAGAATGAAATGCAGAAGCTCAAAGAAGTTGACAAGGTGACAAATGAAAATGACACAATTCAAAAAGGGAAGATGATACTGAGTGCAAGGGATAATGAAGAACAGAATGTCTCCCTAAATAAGCAAGGCAGAAGTACATGATCAAATAGATTCACAATGCTGAATGAGGTGGGAAAATCAGAAGCAAAGGAAGGGGGAATGGAACAGGACCCTATACATTATCCTCCATGATCATTAGCACATGGAATATAAGGGGGCTAAACAAGCCCTATAAGCAAAAAGAATTGAAAATCTTTTTGCAGAAGAATAAGGTGGATATCTTAGGATGTATGGAAACCAGAGGTAAAGAAAAGAAAGCAAAAACAATTATGTATAGAGTGGCAAAGGATTGGGGATACTGCTGCAATTATAACAATACTGAGAATGGTAGAATATGGTTGATGTGGAAGACCAATTTAACAGTAAAAGTGGTTCAAGTGCATGAACAATGTATCCATTGTGAAGTGAGGGATACAGTGACAGGGAATCAGATCCTACTGACAGCTGTGTATGCTAGAAACAAGATACAGGATAGAACAAGCTTATGGGATGAATTACAGAGAATGGGTAGGCAGACACAAGTTCCATGGATCATAAGTGGTGATTTAAATAATATTTTGAGCATAGATGATAGATTGGAGTAGCCAAATACTTTGAATGAAATAAAGGACTTCAAGGAGTGTATAGATGCTTTACAATTGACACCATTGAAGAAAACATGATGTTTCTATACGTGGTGCAATAAACAACAAGCAACTGATAGAGTCTTTAGTAGAATTGACTGGGCCTTGGACAACTTTGACTGGATCAGAGACTATGGGCATGTGGAAGCTGTTTTCTTGGAACCTGGGGTATCAGATCACTCTCCTATAGTGATCCAAATATGGAGGAGAAAGAACTTGTACAAGAAACCATTTAAGACATATATGGTAACAATGGAACACAAAGGGTTCAAACCTATGGTAGAAGAGATATGAAAGCAGAAGACAGAAGGTGACCCTATGAATAGTATATGGAAGAAGCTCCAGAAATTGAAAATGGTGACCAAGGGATTGAATAAGGAGATGGCAAGCTATGAGAGAATATTGAATCAAATTAGACAGCAGCTAGAATATGTCTAGAACAACTTGAAGATCAGTCCCTTAAACCAAGTGATGATTGAGCAAGAAAATCAATCATTACAGGACCTAGAGAAATTGAGCATTATTGAAGAAAGAATACTGAGGCAGAAGTCAAGAGTGAATTGGATTGAATATGGAGATTCAAACTCCAAATACTTTTATGCTCAACTGAAGATGAGAACAAGTAGGAACTCAATATCTTTTGTACAAAATGCAGGAGGAATTAGAGTTTCAGATCCAAAGGAAGTAGAAAAAAAATTTGTTACATTTTTTAAGCAGCTGATGGGGACTGATACTGGGGTTAAACCATGTCCAAATACAAAGGTCATCAAAAAAGGTGTATGCTTATCAATGCAGCAGCAATTAGAACTGGTGCAGGAAATAACTTACAAAGAAATTGATGAATCAATAAAGGACATGCCAAATGATAAAGCACCAGGAGTTGATGGTTTCCCTGTGGAGATTTTTAAAATGCATTGGAATGAAGTTATACAAGAGGTATATGAAGCAGTGGGGTACTTTTTCAGGACAAGCAAGATGAATAAAGCTTGGAACTGCACAACTATAACATTGATTCGCAAAGGACCAACACCTACTACTGTGAAAAATTATAGACCCATAGCTTGTTGTACTACGGTGTACAAGATTATTGCAAAAATACTGACAAAGAGGATCAATAAGGTGATAGACAACATAATTGGAAGAACACAATCTGCATTCATAGAGGGGAGAAGCATTGTTGATAATATCTTTTTTAGCCATGAATTGTTTAATGGCTATAACAGGAAGGGAGTTTCACCAAGATGTACTGTTAAAGTAGATTTAAAGAAAGCATATGATTCTCTGGATTGGAAATTCTTAAGATACATGCTCACAGATCTTGGTTTCCCTCAGAAGTTTATAGGTTGGATAATAGAGTGTGTAACAACAGTGTCCTATTCTTTAACACTGAATGGAGGGCTCACAAAACCTTTCCATGCTAAGAGAGGTATTAGGCAGGGAGATCCAATTTCTCCCTACCTATTTGTGATTGCTATGGAGTATTTGCAAAGGGAGATGACTACACTGAATGTGCAAAAGGAGTTCAAGTTTCATCCAAAATGCAAGAAACTGGGAGTGACACACATATGTTTTGCTGACGATTTGTTAATGTTTTGCAGGGGTGAAAAACAATCAATAAGTGCATTACAACACACCTTCAGTAAATTTTCAAAAGCATCCGGACTACAAGCAAGTGCAGAAAAGAGTTCAATCTACATTGTTGGAGTAACAAAGCAACTTGAAGATGAAATGATAAGAATTACTGGATATGAAAAGGGCAGTATACCCTTTAAATATCTAGGAGTTCCACTAGCTGCAAGGAAGCTGAATATTCATTAATGCATGCCCTTAGTTGAGAATATTACAGATAGAGTCAGATGCTGGTCAGCAAAAATGCTATCCTATTCAGGAAGAGTGCAACTAATCAAGTCAGTCTTATTTGGGGTACAAACATACTGGGCTCAAATGTTTTTAATACCAAAGAAGATCATGAAGATGATAGAGACTATTTGTCGGACATTATTGTGGACTGGATCAAATGAATTTTCAGGGAAAGCTATAATAGCATAGGACAAAATATGTCAACCAAAGGTGACAAGTGGATTAAATGTGATAAATATGAAGACTTGGAGCAAGGCAACAGTGATGAAACACTTGTGGGAAATGATAAAAAGGAAGGATACACTATGGATTAGATGGGCACATACTTATTATATAAAGAACAGGAAGATTGAAGATATACAAACACCCAAAGCTGCAGCATGGGTAGTAAGGAAGATCATTGAAGCAAAAGAGGAACTACCAAAGATGAGGACTGATCAAAGTGACATTGCAACAATGCTGGAAAAGTTTGAGAAGCAGGGCAAATTCCAAATACAAAAAGCATATGTGCAGCTGCAGCCTCAATTCAGTAGAGTTGAATGGAAAAGTATCCACATGAACTCTCAGATTCATCCAAGATTCAAGTTTCATTTATGGATGACTATTAATCAAAGGACAGAAATCGTAGATAGGCTTGCAAAATTTGGCATCCAAGTGCAGGCAGACTGTATTTTTTGTGGACGAGCAGAGGAGACCTTTAATCACTTGTATTTTGGTTGCCAGAGTAAAAGGAAATTATGGGAAAGGATACTGAATTGGATGGGTCACGCAAGACAGATAGGAGACTGGGCACATGAACTGACACGGATGAACAACATGGCTAAGAAGAATGACTGTATATCAGAAATGAGCACAGTAGCTTTTGCAATGGTCGTGTATTGTATATGGCGTGAAAGGAATTCAATGAGATTTAAGAAAGGGAGGTATAACATTGATGAAACTTGTAAAGCGATTGCAATGCATATACACATTCAAGGAAGAAAGAAAAGCAAATGGAGGCTAGGATTAGACTATGTAAATAGAATGCCTTAGCATAGAATTGTCAGTATTACTTACTTAGTACAGTTATACTTGTAATCGAGTTGAGAGATTAATGGTCACTGTTAATCTGGATATGTAATGACAACTTTTTGATGGAATAAAAGTTAAAAACTTCGTCAAAAAAAAAAATTTGTTCCCGCAAGGTCTCGAGCACTGCTCAAATGCCGCTCGTTCTCCCCCAGGCTACATGAGTAGATCAAGATGTCGTAAATAAAGACAATGTCAAAAGAATCAATATAAGGCTTGAACACCCTATTCATCAAATCCATGAATGCCGCTGGGGAATTAGTCAAGCCAACGGACATCACCAAGAACTCATAGTAACCATATCTCGTATGGAAGTCAGTCTTAGGAACATCCAAGTCCCGAATCCTTAGCTGATGGTAACCCCATCTCAAGTCGATCTTAGAAAAGACCCTAGCACCCTGCAACTGGTCAAACAAATCATCGATGTGTGGCAACGGGTACTTGTTATTGATGGTAACTTTATTCAACTGGAGGTAGTCAATACACATCCGCATAGTCCCATCCTTCTTCTTCTTCACAAATAACACTAGAGCACCCCAAGGTGATACACTCGGTCTGATAAACCCCTTAGCTAGCAACTCCTCAAGCTATTCCTCTAATTCCTTCAATTGATTCGGAGCCATACGGTATGGGGAAATATATATAGGCTGGGTGCCTAGAGCTAAGTCAATGCAAAAGACTATATCACGATATGGTGGCATGCCTGGTGTCGCGCCCCTTTTTTCCTCTCCTTTCGGATCGATCAGGGTCTTTGACATTATTGGGACCACTCGTTTCCTTTTGGGAAAGAGATATAAGGAATTTGAAGAGTCGCCACCTAACAAATTAAGGTGCGTTAGGGCACCTACTACGGGTCATTTATAACACAGATTGGATAACCAGAAATTGGGTAAGGGCTTGAAATTAATTCAAGGGGAAGGTGTTAGGCACCCCTCAAAGTCCACAACTGTGGTTCCCGGCCAAACAAACTTTGTGAATTCAAACAAGTAGCAAGTAGGTAATCAAAGAGTATACATGTAGACAAATAAAGGTTTTGGAAAGATTCGCAGCCTAAGCATACATATGTGAGAAAGTTTAAAAGATTTAAAGCCTAGGCACATGTATAAGGTTTAAAAGGATTTATAACCTAAGCATACATATATAAGGAATAGGGGAGTCCTAAGTTGTTTATCCTATAGGATCACATCAACTCAATGCCCGGTTATCACTCCTCAATGAGGGGCTACACGTGGCATTAGCGCACTGGTCATCATATCCATATCTACCCTTCACCCCACCCCGTAGCGGTTATTAAGCGAGTTTTGTTTAATGATATCTATGCGTGCTGTTACCCGTACCTTCTTAATAGTCTTAGAGGAATTTAGGACCTCTAATAAAGGCAGTTCTAGACAGACACCTTATGTTTTTAAAAGGAGAAAAGTCTAGGAGACATGCAAGAATAGATAGGACTTAACAGATAAAGTTAGGAAAGAAGCAGTTAAGAAGCCCAAGTTTACCTCCACAAATAATGCACATAAGCAGCACGTCTCAAACACAAACAGGAGCAGTTTTTATTAGAGAAAGGACCTAAACAGGATATCTAAGTGGATGCACAGAAATAAACAACTTTGTTTTTATAAGCTTAACAGTAGGAGCCCTAATCAGTTTGCATACTGATTTTTAACCTGTTAGCCATTAAAGAGTAAACAGAAAGAGAACAGTTCTCCAGTTTTTATACACATTAGTTACCTAAGTCTTGCCTAGGCGTGGGATCCCGCATACTAGTTACCAGAAACATTAAACAATTTAAAGGTTGTTTTTGGCCTATAAGCATGATGTTTTAGGTGCTGTAAGTCTGATAATACATGGATTATTATTAGTCTTATTTAAAATAAGATAATCAAATGTGAGACTATTTTCACCTCTTTTTAGGGATCGGTAGCTTAAACTAGGCGTTTAAAGAGACTCTAGAGCATGGTATCTAATACACACATATAAATGCAGAATGATTTCAGGACATGCAGAATTCCTAAAGCATGATTTCTAAATGCACAAAAATTTACAGAGTTGTTAAACAGGATTCATGTAGCAATAGATTACATTGGGTGTCCTAAGAACAGGATTCCTAAGTGATAGTCATAAATATGCATTAGTGCAATTGAGATGATGAAGCAGTAAACCTAGGAACATGGTATCTAGTGCAAGTGACAGAATTTATAAAGGCGTGATTTCTAAATGCACAAAACATGAGTTATGAATGCACATGAGTAACAACTTTATGTTGATGTTGTTTATTAACATAGGAACAATATTTCTAAGTGATAAACATGTATAAGTGTCACATGAGATGCTGAAGGAGTAAACCTAAGGACATGATAACTACCCATTGACATTCATAATATATAGCTACCCTCCCCGTTTCACTAGCCATCCCCAATATTCATTTACAATAATTTACAAACCAGTATTTGAATGAATTACATAGTTAGATAAAGTAAAAGAAGAATTTATACTATAGGGAGCCTAAAACAGGCCCAGATTTCCAGAACCCCAAATGCCCAAGTATTTCATAACCTTTCTCATGTTCGGGTGTGTCAAAGTTCCCTAAGGACCTCAATGTATTCCGGGAAGTGCTCACACCCAGATTTCAATAACTAGAATTGAGTAAGTGCAGTATGAAAGAGCCAGCTCCAATGCATCAGAGTTCAGAGGGATCTCATAGTGATCCCAAAGCAGTCATACATTGGAGGGGCAGAACTTAAGGACCTAAGAATAGAGTGAAAGTGCTTGACATAGTTTTGAAGAGGTTTTAAGAGGAGAGCAGTACTTTAAAAAAAAGGACTCAGTTGAAATGGTTTTGTAAATAAGAGAGTTATTTAGTAAAACAACTTTTGGCAAGAGTTATGTAATCAAAGAAATAGCAGACCAATCATAGAGTCAAAACAGGTTCATCAACACTTAAAGAGTTGTCCTTCACACATGGGTGATGGGAATTGGGGACACATAGAGCACATAGTAAACAAGAGCACAACGGTTCTTGTAGGCGTCTATGGGATTAGGGGGATATGTTGATGATATCAACACAACATGAATTGCAGAATCAACACAGAATCATACAACTTAAGGTATAAATTGCTTTGCAAAGAAAGGTTCATACTAGAAACCAGATACACCTAAAATAGAGCAGAGTCACATTGAGACACACTACAAAATGGGGTAACATATTCATAAGCATGTTGGTCCTAAGGAAGTAGGGAATAACATAAAATTCTAGATGAACAATAATGTAAACATGTCAATTACATGTTGAACAACAAAACCATATATAGGAACATATTAGAAACAGGATAAACTGAAGTAATAATGTTTTTGAGACTTGAATTGAAATTAGAACATATCGGTAGAGAGATAGTAAACACAAAGTGAAGAATAGGAGAGCACAATAATTAGCCTTGGCTTGCAGCCGGCTAACTTAGAATGATAACAAGTAACCAAAAAAGAGAGCAGAGAAGCTTTGTGTGTGAGAGAGTGTTTTAACCAATGTGTTCGTGTCCGTGTGTTAATGAGAGAGAGCATATATATAATAGTTTGAAACTGGTTAGAATAAGGTATGAATCACAATTAAGCAGTAACTATGGAACTAGGAATCTATCAAAGCAAAAAATTAGTCCAAGTACTCCTCAATTAAGGAAGTTAGCTCCAAATGGTAAAGACAGGTAACAAATAAGGAAAGAGACCATATATAGCTTAAGGAAATAATTCAAATGGTAGGTATAGAACATGTAATTAGGCTAGGTTCAAAAAATCATAATTAAGGAAACAATATTAAGAATCGGTAAATAAGGTAGTCAAACACATAATAGGGCAAGAAAATGATTTATAAGTCGAAGATTGGTAAAGGATATCAATCAGTAAAAGAGTATCGATTTATAGGAAATTAAGAATTCAAAAAATAGTACTGATTAAAGGAAGTTACTACAAATCTTTATTAATAAACAAAATAAACATAATATAGGCGGAAGGAAAAAAAATCAGAAACCCTAATGAGCATAATAGGGTACAAATCACATAAAATCAGGGATTCAAATAAAATAGTACTTATGAAATTAACATAAATTTCTGTGAATAAATGAGATAATCACAGTATAGGCAAGAAGAGACGAGTCAAAACCCTAGTAAGCATAATAGAGTAAATAATCATCGAAACTCAGAACATGCTCATGAGAAAGCAGGTATACACACAAATCAGATAAGCAAAGATAAACTCAGAACCCAAAGCTAGCCAAGAAATTAGGGTTTTAACATAATGAATCAGATAAAAGGGAAAAACTTAAACAAACCGTTTAAACATAGTAAAATCATAGAATAATATTGAAATAAGAGGAAAAGTCATTTTGAAAAGGGGTTAAGAAACCCTAGTTATGAAGACGAAGAGGCGTTTTTGAAAATCGAAAAGATTCTCACAGTAAACAGCAAAATAGCTCAGAATACTCTTAGATTCATTACACATCTAAAGAGTCAATGGATAGAACTAGGGTTTTGAGAGAGGTAACTCGGAGATAGAGAAAATATGTCTTAGAAATAATAGGCTTAGCCAAAAATAGAAAGATCTTACTCGGACGGCCAAGGGTGGCCTGAGAACGGCAAGAACAAACATTATGTGTGAGTTGAACAGTCAATGGTCCCTTGAGGACCTCAGGGTAGCAGGAATTCGGCATGTGGGAGATCCATGGAGGCTAGGGATGGTGGTAGAACCACCATTGTTACCAGCGAGCTAATGACCGACGAGTAAGAGCCATGGTTAGGCAGAGAGCTTGAGAGAATGAGATGGCGGAGGGAAAATGAGAGAATGAGAGAATGAGGGTTTGGGGGTGGGGGGTAGACTATTAGGTTAATTATGGTAAGGGTGAATCTGGGCCGTTGATAAAAATTGATCAACGACCAAGATTAAATCAGGTATTGGGTCAGGTAAATTAATGGGTGGGCCTGGGGTTCGGGCTAATTTAATTGAGTTTTGGGGCTGGTTTAGTTTATGCTAGAATTGAAATGAAATTAGACTATTTGTTAAATACCCAATTGGAATTAATAATTTACAATAGCTAATAATTATAAAAAAATGAGTTTCATGCACAAAAAATAGTTTAAAATGATTATTTAGTATTAAAAAATACAAATGACTAATTTCTGGTAAGAAACAGTACAAAATTATATGCTTGGGCTATAATTGCAAAGTTATTGCAATTATAGCCAAAAGGTGCCAATTTGGCTAATTATGAAATAATTTGATTTTATTATGACCATAAATAATAAATTAAATTAGGAAATGCTTTTGAAATTATTTGTGATGCAAGTTTAGTAATTATTTATTGGAAATAAAATGCTGGACAAATTAATAAAAATGTGGGAAAATTATGGAAAAATACCAATTGCTATTGATGCATGATTTTGGAGGTATATATGCAATATAAAATATTTTGGGAAAAATTGGGTATCAACACCTGGAAGGTCTGAAGGGAACACATGGACACACTCCCGAACCACTCGTACTTAATCAATCGTCGGAGACTCTGTGATGGTGTCCCACACATAAGCAAGATAAGCCATACAACAGTTCTTGACCATACGTCGAGCCTTCAGAAAAGAAACCACCTGACTAGTTGCACTAACTGAGGAACCTCTCCACTCCAATCTCGGCAACTCAGGCATGACTAAAGTAACAGTCATGGCATGGCAATCTTGGATGGCATGATGATGAGATAACCAGTCCATGCCTAGGATGACCTCAAAATCAGTCATATTAAGTAACAAGAGGTTTGCTCTGGTCTCGAACCTACAGAATGTGACCAAACAGGATCGATAGATCCGGTCCACAACCACAGAGTCGCCAATAGGAGTGGACACATAAACAGGAGTAGCCAAGGACTCACAAGGAATATCTAGGAAATGAGCAAACAAATATGACACATATGAATAGGTAAAACCTGGATCAAATAATACTGAAGCCTCCCTACCGCATATGGAGATAATACCTGTGATAACCGCATATGAGGCCAATGCATCTGATCTGTCTGGAAAGGCATAGAATCTGGTTGGGGCGGTGACTGGCTGGCCTCCACCTAACTGAAGAAGCTGGATGCACTCCCCCTGTCTGACCTCCACCTATAGGACGACCCCTACCAGCCAGTCCTCTACTTCTAGGTGGCCGGACAGCCGGTGCTGAAACCATAGGCCTATGACTCTGCTGCACTGCCTTGCCCTGAAGTCTGGGACAAGTCCTCTTTATCTGACCTGGATCTCTACACTCATAACAACCTCTCGACACCATAGTCTGCTGCCCTAAAGACTGGCCCTGGTGGCTGGAATAACCAATGGAAAAACTTTGAATGGCTGGGGGACAATATGAACTCTCTGTCATGGCACTAAATAAGAGTTGGAAGAACCCTGATAACTAAAATACCCGCCGGAGGAACCTTAAATAGCTGGTAGACGATAATAACTCTCCAGCATCCCACTGAGATAAGGCCTCACTAGAGCACCTCGAGGAGGTGGTGGGGGTGCTGAATATGGGGGCATGCTGGGCTAGCCCCTACCAAACTGACCTCTGCCCCTATTCGGAGCAACTCTAAAATCTCCAGAAAATCGAGCCTTCTTATCTTGCTATGCATGCTCTCTACTCCTCAAATGATAGCCCTCAATCCTGTGAGCGATCTCCACTACTAGCTGATAAGGAGTCCCCATCTCCGCCTCTCAGGCCATGTTTGTCACGACCCAAATTCTGCTCAGGTCGTGATGGCGCCCAACGGCAGGGTCAGGCAAGCCAACATCTATCTACCCATGATATTTCTTGCGTGATTAAATGATAAAAACCCTCTTTGTGATTCTTTAAATAAGAAAATCCTTTAAACCAATCTCTAAGTGAAAACACAAGGCAATTTACAACCCAAAATAACAGAGAGTCTGTTCATCTTTACCAAAATATCAAAGAAATCCATAAACGTGCCAGAATCTAGTGTCACGAGTCAACAAGCGACTGAGATTATACACAACCCTACTACTAAATACGATACTGTCTGATAGGGAAAAGACAACAAGACAAAAGTATGTGGGGAACTCCACAGTGCTGCCAAGATCGCCAAGGAAAGCAGCTCACCGTGAAATCAGTAGAAGGAAACTCTCAACGATGGCCGCCAGAATAGTGGCCGGATGCAGCTGGATCAGACCCTGTACAGTTAAGTACAGAAGAGTAGCATGAGTACATATATTTAAATATGTACCCAGTGAGTATCCCATCTAAACTTGAAGAAGTAGTGACGAGAGGTAGACGTTTTACTCACTAGGTCAAAATACTAGTTTATGACAACAAAGTTTCAGGAACAATAAATATGGAAAGCAGGTAGACATGGAACGGTCAGATAAACAAGTAAGACCTTCTGTATCGTATCAACTACAACTGTTTATGAACAAACTCACCAAATTCCTTCCAAGCCAGACAGATAAAAATGGTGATTCATAATTAAATCTATCAGACAAGTAGATAGCATATAATATGCCAAAGCGTACGGCCGAAGCATCGCGATAAGTTAAATGTGCACTGCCGAGGGTCAAACGGCCCGAACCATAGATGAATCTATTACTCCGCTCACGAATCGATCATGTGACGCGGTTGACATAATGTAAGGCTTCCCCGCTCACGAATCATACCTGTGACTCGGATGCTCATAATATACACAAATCCAACAAATATCTTTTAAAGAAGGAAATTCCAGTATCACATTTGTAACATAATCTATAACTTGAGCTTGCAGGATATTTACTAACGTTTCCATAATGCCTTAGAGATGCTAACTCATCACAGTTACTTGCAAGGAAAGACAGACAAGACAAGTAAAAGCATGCTTGTGAATCCTAACACTACTGGAAAAAGCATAATAGTCACTACGCACGGACTCTCGTCACTTGGTACGTGCGTAGCCCCCGCAAATAAGGACATTTAGTCAATACAATTACATATGGGACAATTCCCTCTTACAAGGTTGGAAAGGAGACTCACCTCGTGTAGAACTCTACTCCTCGGGTCAAGAAAGTGCCCGAAACTCCATCGCTCAGGGACTCGAAACTAGCCAAATATTATTTAAATATATCAATATACGCTCAAAAGTAGGAAGTTACACCACTAATTAGGCTAATTCATCATTCTTGAAAAATTCCCCAAATACACCCCCGGGCCCACACGCTTGGATTCCGAAAATTTTTGAAGAAACCACTCACCCATAACCTAAGGATCATTTATATGTAAATTCCCTAAGGTTTCATGGTAGAAAATTAGTGAAATTTCTAAGAATTCATCAACCCTAGGCCTTAGCTCTAACCCATGATTTTACCTCTAATTTGATGTTAATCCATCTAAAAAGTGATGTGATAAGCTAATATGAAATGGAAGATCACTTACCTTCTAGTTGGTAGGTGAACCCCTCTTGAAAAGCTCTCAAACAAAGGCGCGCCACACCTGCGAAGGCGCGCCTGCGGACAAACTTCGCACCTGCGAGGTCGCGCCTGCGGTGGATGGTCCGCACCTGCGGAATGGGGCTGGGGGCCCCTGGGCCGCACCTACGATGGTGCAGCCGCAGGAGCGGGATCGCACCTGCGACCTGGGTGACGGCACCTACGGTCACACCAGACCTGGTGCACCAGCAGTTGTTGCTGCTAGTTTTTGGCCCCGATCGGGGTCCGGGAGGCCCCTGGGCCCACCCGAGCCCCCGTGCAATTATACCAACAAGTCGCAAATCATATTACGAACTCACTCGATCCTTCGGAATGCCCTAAACACCGCTAAACTCCGAATCACCCTCCAAAACCCCTAGAATCAACTTAGGAATTCTTAAGTTTTAGAATTTGGTTTCAATGCGCCGAACCGACCTACACTGTCCGGAATTCCACCAAACTTTACAGGCAACACATAATAATCATATTTGACCTGTTCCGGGTTCCGAAACCATAATTTGGGCCCGGTAACACAGTTTTCTCATTAAATTTCATTTTCAAAATCCGTAATATTTTTTAGAAAACAATTTTCTTTAAAAATTCATTTCTCGGTCCTGGGACCTCGGAATTGGATTCTGGGCATACGCCGTGGTCCCATATTTTCTTACAGACCCTCCAGGACCGTCCAATCACGGGTCCTGATCCGTTTACCAAAAATGTTGACCAAAGTCAACTTTAAGTAAAATAATTACAGAAATTCTAGTTTTTCTTCAATTTTCACATTAAAGCTTCCCGGCTACACGCCCGGGATGCACACGCATATTGAGGTGAGATTAATGGAGGCTTTCGGGGCCTCGGAATGCAGATTGAGCTAAGTTAACACAGGATGACCATTTGGGTCATCACAATCTCCACCTCTTAAACACACGTTCGTCCTCGAACGGATATAGAAATGTACCTGAGTCCGAGAAAAGATGGGGATAACGGCTCTGTATGTCCTCCTCGGACTCCCAAGTCACCTCCTCAATTGGCTGGCCCCGCCACTGAACTTTTACGGCTGAAATTCTTTTTGATCTCAACTAGCGATCCTGTCTGGCAATGATAGCAACTGGCTCCTCCTCATAACCCAACCTCTCATCCAACTGAATGGTGCTGAAATCAACCACGTGAGAGAATTCGGGGTGATATCTCGGAGCATGGACACATGGAAGACTGGATGAACTCCGGATAAGTGGGGAGGCAAGGCAAGCTCATAAGCAACCTCACCCACTCTCCGCAACACCTCAAAAGGACCTATAAACCTCGGGCTCAACTTGACCTTCTTCCCAAACCTCATAATACCCTTCATTGGCAATAATTTCAGCAGAACCTTGTCTCCCTCCATAAATGATACGTCCCTCGCCCTCTGATCCGCGTAGATCTTCTGTCTGGACTGTGCTGTACGGAGTCTCTCCTGAATCAACTTCACCTTCTCTAAGGCATCTCTCACCAAGTCTGTACCATACAACTTAGCCTCGCCGGGATCAAACCACCCAATGGGAGAACGACATCGCCGACCATACAAGGCCTCAAATGGAGCCATCTCAATGCTGGCCTGATAACTGTTATTATACGCAAACTCGGCCAAGGGTAAGAATTGATCCCACTGGCCTCCGAGGTCAACCACACATGCCCTAAGAATATCCTCTAATATCTGAATTGTACGCTCTGATTGACTGTCGGTCTGAGGGTGAAAAGCTGTGCTGAGATCTATCTGAGTGCCCATCTCTCGGTGCAAGGCTCTCCAGAAATGCGAGGTGAACTGAGGATCTCGGTCTGATATAATGGACACCGGCACACCATGAAACCGGACTATCTCCCGGATGTAGATTCGGGCTAACCTTTCGGATGAATAAGTAGTAGCCACAGGAATGAAATGCGCCGATTTGGTAAATCTATCCACAATGACCCATACCGCGTCAACCTTCCGCAATGTCTGAGGTAACCCAATCACGAAATCCATGGTGATGCGCTCCCATTTCCACTCTGGAATGGGCATCTGCTGTAGTAATCCCCCAGGTCTGTGGTGCTCATACTTCACCTGCTGGCAATTAAGGCACCTAGCCACATACTCTACTATGTCTCTCTTCATCCGCCTCCACCAGTAATGTTGCCTCAAGTCACGATACATCTTCATTGCCCCCGGGTAGATAGAATACCGCGAACTGTGTGCCTCCTCAAGTATCCTCTACCTCAAGCCATCAACGCTGGGCACACACAAGCGACCCTGGAGCCTTAAAACACCATCCTCGCCCATAGTAACCTCCTTAGCACCACCCTGAACCACTGTCTCCCGGAGCTGAGCCAAGCGTGGATCATCATACTGTCGAGCATTAATCGCCCCCAATAAAGAAAATTGAGCAATCACATGTGCTAAAACTCGACTGGGCTCTGAAAGATCTAACCTCACCAAAGGATTAGCCAAAGACTGAATGTCCGAGGCTAGAGGTCTCTCCTCAGCTGCAATGAAAGCAAAACTACCAATACTCTCCGCCTTCCTACTCAAAGCATCTGCTACCACGTTCGCCTTGCCCGGGTGATAAAGGATAGTGATATCATAGTCCTTCAATAACTAAAGCCACCTGTGCTGCCTCAAATTGAGATCCCTCTATTTAAACAAGTGCTGCAAACTCCGGTGGTCTGTATAAACCTCAGAAGACACCCCATATAAGTAGTGCCTCCAAATCTTAAGAGCATGAACAATCGACGCCAACTCTAGATCGTGCACTGGGTAATTCTTCTCATGGATCTTCAGCTGGCGCGAAGCATAAGCGATAACTCTCCCCTCCTGCATCAGCACACACCCCAATCCAACATGTGAGGCGTCGCAATACACTGTGTACATCCTCGAACCTGAGGGTAATACCAAGATTGGTGTTGTAGTCAAAGTTGTCTTGAGCTTCTGAAAGCTCGCCTCACACTCGTCAGACCACTAAAATGGGACATTCTTCTGATTCAATCTGGTCAGTGGGGATGCAATTGATGAAAAGCCCTCCACAAATCGCCGGTAGTAGCCTGCCAAACCCAAGAAACTCCTGATCTCAGTGGTTGAAGTAGGACGTGGCCAACTCTGAACCGCCTAAATTTTCTTAGGATCAACCTTAATACCCTCTCCGGATACAACATGCCCCAAGAATTCCACGGAGTCCAACCAAAACTCACACTTGGAGAACTTAGCATATAGCTTCTGCTCTCGCAAGGTCTGGCGCACGACTCTCAACTGCTGCTCGTGCTCTCCCAGGCTACGTGAATAAATCAGAATGTCATCAATGAAGACGATGACAAAGGAATCAATATACGGCCGGAACACCCTGTTCATCAAATCCATAAATATTGTCGGGGCATTAGTCAAGCCAAAGGACATCACCAAGAACTCGTAGTGGCCATATCTCTTACGAAAAGCCGTCTTGGGGACGTCGGAAGCCCGAATCTTCAACTAGTGATACCCCGATCTCAAATCAATCTTAGAAAACACTCTGGCACCCTACAACTGGTCAAACAGATCATCAATGCACGACAATGGGTATTTGTTCTTGGTGGTAACTTTGTTCAACTGGAGGTAATCAATGCACATCCGCATGGTTCCATCTTTCTTCTTCACAAATAGCACCAGAGCACCCCACGGTGACACACTCGGCCTGATGAATGCCTTAGCTAACAACTCCTCAAGCTGATCCTTCAACTCCTTCAATTACTTAGGAGCCATGCGATACGGAGGAATGGAAATAGGCTGCGTATCTGGTGCCAAGTTAATGCAGAAATCAATATCACGATACGGAGGCATGCCTGGAAGGTCTAAAGGAAATACATCTGCAAACTCTGGAACAACGGGCACCGAATCCACAGTCGGAGACTCAGCGGTGGTGTCCCGCACATAAGCAAGATACGCCAAGCAACCTTTCTCGACCATATGTCGAGCCTTCAGTAATGAAATAACTCTGGTGGATGTGCTGACTGTGGAACCCCTCCACTCTAGTCTGGGAAACTCGGGCATGGCCAAAGTAACCATCTTGCCGTGGCAATCCAAGATGGCATGATGAGGAGATAGCCAATCCATCCCTAGAATAATCTCAAAGTCAACCATGTCGAGCAATGAAGATCTGCTCTAGTCTCGCGCCCACAAAATGATATCACACATGACAGGTAGACCCGGTCGACAATCACATAATCACCCACGGGAGTGGATACATATATAGGAGAAGCCAAAGACTCACGACGAACACCCAAGAAGCAAGAAAATAAGGCTGACACATATGAGTAGGTAGATCCTAGATCAAATAATACAGATGCCTTTCTACCACATACTGAAATAATACCTGTGATCACAGCATCGGAGGCCACTGCATCTGCTCGGGCCGGTATAGCATAGAATTTGGTTGGAGTGCCTAAAGACTGACCTCTGCGAGACTGAACCGGAGCTGACTGGGCTCCTCCTGCCTGGCCTCTGCCTCTGGGATGAGCTCTACCAACCTGCCCTCCACCTCTAGGAGGAAAGGGCGCCTGTTCTGTATAAGTAGGCCGATAACTCTGCTGGGTGGCCTTACCCCTAAGTCTGGGGCAAGAACTCGCCATATGACCCATATCCCCACACTCATAACACCTCACTGATGACATGGCCTGCTGCCCTGAAGAAGAAGGACCCTGAATGGCTGGGGGACGATGAGAAGTCTCTGGCATGGCACTGAAGTAAGGACTGGGAGAACTCTGACAACCTGAATACCCACCGGAGGAACCCTGGATGGATGGCGGGCGACAAGAACTCACTAGTATGGCACTGAAATATGGTCTCACTGGAACACCACGAGAAGACGGTGGTGGAGCTGAATGTGGAGGCCTGTTGGGCTGACCTCTGCCAAAATGACCCCCAACCCTGGCTGGGGTACCTCTAAAGTCTCCAAAAAACCTAGATCACTTGTCCTGCTAGCTCTGTTCTCTGCTCCTAGACCGTAACCCTCAATCCGTCGAGCTATCTCGACCACAAGTTGGTAAGGAGTACCCATCTCTACCTGTCGGGCCATGTTGTCCCTAATACCAGAATGTAACCCTGCTACGAACCTCCGCACCCTCTCAACATCAATAGGAAGAATCATGAGGGCATGGCGGGACAACTCTAAAAATATGGCCTCGTAGTCTGTCACAGACATGCTCTAGCTTCTCAAACTGATAAAGCAGCTCTTCCCTCTTAGAGGGTGGAATATACCTGTCCAAGAATATCTAGGTGAACTGCTCCCAAGTGATAGGATGTGAACCTGCTGGCCTACCAAGGATGTAAGACTGCCACCATCTGCGTGCTCTACCCTCAAGCTGGAAAGCAGTGAAATCAACCCCATGGGACTCCAGAATGCTCATGTTGTGCAGTCTATCTCTGCAATTGTCGATAAAGTCCTGAGCATCCTCACCTCTCTCGCCCTTAAAGGTCGGAGGGTGCAATCGGGTCCATCTGTCAAGTAACTTCTGCGGATCGCCGTCCGCAGCTGGTCAGAGCCCAGGGGCTGCTGGCTGTGCCCCACCCACCGGTAAAGTGTCCGAAGTCTGATATACTGCCGGTGCATGACCTGCGGCCTGAGCAGTCGGGGTCTGAACTCCTCCTCCTGCCTGAGAAGTAGCAGGATCCGCTGGAAACATCCCAGCCTGAGTCGTAGTATCCATGAACCGCATCATACGGCCCACGACCTCCTGAAAGCCTGGGGCGGTCATAAAATCTGCTGGGGCAGGATCTGCTGGGGGCACCTCATCCTGCTGCTCCATAACTTGATCCTCTGGGGGTGCTAGGGGAGAGACTCTAGGACGCCCTCGTCCCCCACGTCAGGCCAGTACCCTCCCCCGACCTCTGCCTCGAACGGTGGGGGTAGCGGCACCTCCCGGGGCAGGGATATCAACTACACGAGTCCTCACCATCTGTGAGAGAATAGAAGAGTGAGACTTAGTAACCATCGACTGCACGATAGAATAGAAATAAGGAGAGGTTTCTTAACACCCTATAGCCTCTTAAAGATAAATAAAGACGTCTCTGTATCGATCCGCAAGACTCTACTAGGGTTTCCTGTGACTCGTGAGACCTACGTGAACCTAGAGCTCTGATACCATGTTGTCACGACCCAAATTCCGCTCAGGTCGTGATGGCGCCCAACGGTAGGGTCAGGTAAGCCATCATCTATCTACCCGTGAGATTTCTTGCGTGATTAAATGATAAAAACCCTCTTTGTGATTCTTTAAATAAGAAAATCATTTAAACCAATCTCTAAGTGAAAACACAAGGCAATTTACAACCCAAAATAACGTAGAATCTATTTATCTTTACCAAAATATCAAAGATATCCATAAACGTGCCAGAATCTAGTGTCACGAGTCAACAGACGACTGAGATTATACACAACCCTACAACTAAATACGATATTGTCTGATAGGGAAAAGACAACAAGACAAAAGTATGTGGGGAACTCCACAGTGCAGCCAAGATCGCCAAGGAAAGCAGCTCACTGTGAAATCAGCAGAAGGAAACTCTCAACGATGGCCGCCGGAATAGTGGCCAGAAGCAGCTGGCTCTGACTCTGTACAGTTAAGTACAGAAGAGTAGCATGAGTACATATATTTAAATATGTACCCAGTGAGTATCCCATCTAAACTCGAAGAAGCAGTGATGAGAGGTAGACGTTTTACTCACTAGGTCAAAATACTAGTTTATGACAATAAAGTTTCAGGAACAATAAATATGGAAAGCAGGTAGACATGGAACGGTCAGATAAACAAGTAGGACCTCCTGTATCGTATCAACTACAGCAGTTTATGAACAAACTCACCAAATTCCTTCCAAGCCAGACAGATAAAAATGATGATTCATAAATCAAGCTCTTAGACAAGTAGATAGCATATAATATGCCGAAGCGTACAGCCGAAGCGTCGCGATAAGTTGAATGTGAACTGTCGAGTTTCGAACGGCCCGAACCATAGATGCATATATTACTCCGCTCACGAATCGATCATGTGACGTGGTTGATATAATGTAAGGCTACCCCGCTCACGAATCATACCTGTGACTCAGGTGCTCATAATATACACAAATCCAACAAACATCTTTTAAAGAAGGAAATTCCGGTATCACATTTGTAACATAATCTATAGCTTGAGCTAGCAGGATATTCACTAACGTTTCCATAATGCCTCAGAGATGCTAACTCATCACAGTTACTTGCAAGGAAAGACAGACAAGAGAAGTAAAAGCATGCTTGTAAATCCTAACACTACTGAACAAAGCATAGTAGTCACTACGCACGGACTCTCGTCACTTGGTACGTGTGTAGCCCCTGCAAATAAGGACATTTAGTCAATACAATTACATATGGGGCAATTCCCTCTTACAAGGTTGGAAAAGAGACTCACCACATGTAGAACTCTACTCCTCGGGTCAAGAAAGTGCCTGAAACTCCAAACTCGTCGCTCAAGGACTCGAAACTAGCCAAATATTATTTAAATATATCAATATACGCTCAAAAGTAGGAAGTTACACCACTAATTAGGCTAATTCATCATTCTTGAAAAATTCTCAAAATACACCCCTGGGCCCACACGCTCGGATTCCGAAAGTTTTCGAAGAAAACACTCACCCATAACCTAAATATCATTTATATGTAAATTCCCTAAGGTTTCATGGTAGAAAAGTAGTGAAATTTCTAAGAATTCATCAACCCTAGGCCTTAGATCTAACCCATGATTTTACCCCTTATTTGATGTTAATCCACCTAAAAAGTGATGTGATAAGCTAATATGAAATGGAAGATCACTTACCTTTTAGTTGGTAGGTGAAACCCCTCTTGAAAAGCTGTCAAACAAATCATCCAAGACGATGAAATATGGAGGAAATGAGCCTAAGTCCCATATTAATTAGGGGTCCGCCTTAAGCTATTTTTGCACCTGCAGCCATAAGGTCGCACCTGCGATGAGGGCCAAGGAGGCTGGGGACCACACTTTCGAAGTTAGGATCGCACTTGCGAAGGCGCGCCTGCGGACAAACTTCGCATATGCGAGGTCGCGCCTGCGGACAAACTTTGCACCTGCGAGGTCGCGCCTGCGGTGGAGGGTCCGCACCTGTAGAATGGGGCTGGGGGCTCCTGGGCCGCACCTGCGATGGTGCAACCGCAGGAGAGGGATCGCACTTGTGACCTGGGCGACCGCACCTGCGGTCACACCAGACCCGGTGGACCAGCAGCTGTTGCTGCTGGTTTTTGGCCCTGATCGGGGTCCGGGAGGCCCCTGGGCCCACCCGAGCCCCCGTGCAACTATACCAACAAGTCCCAAATCATATTACGAACTCACTTGATCCTTCGAAACGCCCTAAACACCGCTAAAACTCCGAATCACCCTCCAAAACCCCTAGAATCAACTTAGTAATTCTTAAGTTTTAGAATTCGGTTTCAATGCGCTGAACCAACCTACGCTGTCCGGAATTCCACTAAACTTTACAGACAATGCATAATAATCGTATTTGACCTGTTCCGGGTTCCGAAAAACCATAATACGGGCCCGGTAACACAGTTTTCTCATTAAATTTCATTTTCAAAATCCTTAATATTTTTCAGAAAACAATTTTCTTTAAAAATTCATTTCTCGGTCCTAGGACCTTGGAATTGGATTCCGGGCATACGCCCTGGTCCCATATTTTCCTACGGACCCTCCGGGAAGTCCAATCACGGGTCCAGATTCGTTTACCAAAAATGTTGACCAAAGTCAACTTTAAGTTAATTAATTATTGAAATTTCAGTTTTTCTTCAAATTTTCACATTAAAGCTTCCCGGCTTCATGCCCGGGCTGCGCACGCATATCGAGGTGAGATTAATGAAGGATTTCAGGGCCTCAAAATGCAGATTTAACTAAGTTAACACAAGATAACCGTTTGGGTCATCACAATGTTGGCCCTAATACCAGCGTGCAACCATGCTACAAACCATGCTACAAACCTCCGCAGTCTCTCCGTGTTGGTAGGAAGTATCATAAGTGCCTGACGAGACAAGTCAGAAAACCTCACCTCGTAGTGTGTCACTGACATCATACCCTCTCCAGCTGCTCAAGCTGGTACAACAGCTCTTCTCTCTCAGAGGGTGGAATATACCTGTCCAGGAATAGCTAAGTGAAATGCTCCCAAGTGATGGGAGGAAAATCCGCTGGAATGCCAGACCATAAGACTGCCACCATCTACGGGCCCTGCCCTCTAGTTGGAAAGTAGTGAAGTCAACTCCATGAGATTCCAGTATCCTCATGTTGTGCAATTTTTCCCTACACCTATCAATAAAATCCCGAGCATCCTTATGAAGCTTTCCCCCGAAGACAGGACGGTGCAGTCTGGTCCACCTGTCTAATAGTTTCTGCGGATTGTTGTCCGCAACTGGTCTGGGCTCAAGTGCTGCTGCTGCTACTTGTTGGGCCCCACCCATGGGTAGTGATCCCAGGGTCTGATAAACCGTAATTACATGTCCTGGGGCCTGGGCCGTAGGAGTCTGTGCTCCCCTCCATCTTGATATGTGGCCAGGTCCGCTGGAAATAAACCAGCATGGGTCGTAGTATCCATGAACCGCATCATACGGCCCATGACCTCCTGAAAGCCCGATGCCATCATGAAATCCACCGGGGTAGTATCTGCTGCGGGCACCTCACCTAGCTCCTTAATAATAGGATCCTCTGCTGGATCCGCTAGAGGTGCAACTGGGGCAGCTTTGGGACGCCCTTGTCCCCTACCTCGTGCCGGTGTCCTCGCGCGGCCTCTGCCTCAACCTCTAGCGACGGGCGTAGCGGCCCCTCCCAGGTCTGGATCGTCAGTTGTATGCGTCCTCACCATCTGTGAGAGAATAGAAGTGTGAGATTTAATATACTATTATCTGCACGATAGAGGATGAATAAAGAGGGATTTCCTAACACCCTATAGCCTCCCAAAGATAAATACAAATGTGTGTTGTGATGAGCCAAGGGGTCATTTTATAAAATTAGACTCTGTTCCATGAAAAATAACCATAAAAGACTAAAATGAAATACCTCGATTTGCGTGTGCAGTCTAGGCGTGAAACCGAAAAGCTTTTATGTGAAAATATGGGAAATAGTAATTTTTAGAATTTAAATTTGATAAAAGTTGACTTTGGTCAACATTTTGAGTAAACAGACCCAGATCCGTGTTCCAATGATCCCAGGAGGTCCGCATTAAAATATGGGTCTCGGGCGTATGCCCGGAAATGAATTTCGAGGTCCCAAGCCTTAGAAATCAATTTTTGAAAGAAATTATTTTGCAAAAATGCTCATGAATAAAAGAAATGAAATAATGCTAAAAATCATTGGTATCAGGTCTGTACTTTGGTTTCGGATCCCAATACAGCTTTGTTATGACATTTAAAGGTTAACAGTGAAATTTGGTGAAAAGCGAAGTTCGTTTGACGTGATTCGGACATCCGGTTGAGAAATTATGAACCTTAAGAGTTTTTGATGAAAATGATGAGTTTTGAGGTTTAATTCATAGATTTACATGTTATTTTCATGATATTATCGCACGAGCAAGTCCGTATGATATTTTTAGACTTACGTGCATGATTTGTTTCGAGCCCCGAGGGCTCGGGTGAGTTTCTGATCGGCCACGGGGTGTTTTACACTTGATAATAGCTGCTATTTTTTCCAGTTCTGGTGTCCAGGTATTTTGACCTGTGCGATCACATTGGAAAGTACGCGATTGCACAGAGTAAAAAGGTCATGTTTGGTACCCTGTGCGAACGCAACTTAGTGCTTGCGATCGCGGAGCACTGCCTAGGTATGCTGTGCGATCGCACAATCTACTCCGCGACCGCACTCTGTTAGAAAGGTCCTGGGGGAGGGGAGTCCAATACCCTATGCGATCGCACCCCTCCCCATGCAACCGCACTGCCCAGTCCCCCCATACCCTGTGCGATCGCATGTACTTATCCGCGATCGCACAGGGCCCCATCCCACCTAATATAAAAACGAACTTAAAATCGGGCAGAACACTTTCTACTCCAAATTTTTGAAGTTCCAGCCCTAAAAACAATTTTTCTTCAACAACCTTCATCCCCAATTCATAGATAATCAAATCCAAACCTTGTTCTTTCAATTCCTTACTATTTTGCATCACTTTTAAAGCAAAAACAAAGAATTTTCATGGTAAAAATCTAGGATTTGGGTAGAATTAGGGCGTTTTGTAAAAATCAAATTTTTATATCAAATTAAGGTTGGATTTCAAAACTAATAGCATATTTGGGTTCGTGGGTAAATGGGTTTGTCCGAACCCCGAGTTTAGACCAAGCGGTCCCGGGGTCAGGTTTTCACTTTTTTGAGAAAACTTAGGAAAAATTATATTTTTCAATAAAGTTAGTTCCTTTATCATTAGTTAATGATATTAAGTTAATTATGATTACATTCGAGCAAGTTAAAGGTTAATTCAAAAGGAAAAGCAATAATTGAGCTGTGAGTGGCCTGCGAAATTGAGGTAAGTGTTTGGTCTAACTTTGACTTGAGGGAATAGGAATCCCCACTTGTTTGCTATGTGAAATGCATGGGCGTGGTGTATAGGTGAGGTGACGAGTATCTATGCACCACCCAATTTGCGTGTTAAGCATGATCCCTTTCCCGTTCCCAACTTAATTGATTCTTGTCTTAATTGTTCTATGTCCATTATTATTTTTATGACTACTTGGTCTTGTTATTTTATTGTTAGTTATTGTTGTGGTTATTTTGAAAAGAGTATTGGTTGTTTTAGCTGGATTCCTTGTGGAACAAAACGGTTGAGCGGTTTGGCATTGTTTTTACAAATTATATATATGTATATGTTCCTGTTGGTTCCATTGTTGATAATATTGAGGAAGTGATGAGGAATGCAATTTAACTGTTTTATGATTGTTGAGGTTTACGTGGTTGTTGGGTTTCAATTGATTGTTGCCAATTGTTGTGGCGAATGTATTAAAAGTGTTGGTTTTCTTTTGATTTTTATTATGGTACATAAAGACTGAGCTGGATTGACAGCGTTAAGGTGTTTACATATATTCTGGTTGGTTTTATTGTGAAATGATATTGGTTAAAGCTTACGAGCTATACGGTTTTCTGTTTGAAATTGTAGAAATAAAAGTATTGTGAAAGGCTTGGCCTGAATTGTGAAAGTCTCATAAATAAACTGATATGATATGTCTGGTGGGAGCGGGTTGCACGCCGCAACAAGGAGTGAAAGGGTGGACAGGTGGGATCGGGTTGCACGCCGCAACAGGATCAATAAGGGTGATATATATATAGGGAGGAGCAATAAGGGTAGACAGGTGGGATCGGGTTGCACGCCGCAACAAGGAGCGATAAGGGAGGACATTTATATTTTTATTGTTTATAAATTAAAGGCTGGAACACTCATTGTCTTACTATAATTATTTCATATTCTGCTCTTTCTATTATTTAAAGTGAAACTTTTTTCGTTTTCAATTGTTGAGACATAAATATTGTGAAAGGCTTTGACTTAAATTGTGAAAATCATTTTTATAAATAAAGAGATGTGATTTTCTGGTGGGAGCGGGTTGTACGCCACAACAAGGAGTGATAAGGGTGGATAAGTGGGACCGGGTTGCACGCCGCAACAGGAGTAATAAGGGTGATATATTTATAGGGAGGAGCAATAAGGGTGGACAGGTGGGAACGGGTTGCACGCCGCAACAAGGAGCGATAAGGGAGGACATTTATATTTTTACTGATTTTCAAAGAAATAAAAAGATTTGAAAACTTACTATTTTATATTACTATTTTTCATATTTTGGCACTACTTTTATCTAAAGTTAAAGTTTGGAACCTTGGAAATTATTTGAGATTTGGTTATAGCTGAGGCCTGGAAAAGGCGGCTGAGTTATTTCATTGTTGTTGAAGTACGTAATTATTTGTCTAGATTTCCTTCTTGCTTTATTTTTATTGTCTCAGTTATGTTTTTCTTGTTCGTGTAGAATTATTTTATTGTGTTATTGTATATATTATTGTCACAGGTTATATGTTGTTAATGCCCCGCCGTAGCCTCGTCACTACTTCGTCGACGTTAGGCTTGACACTTACTCAGTACATGGGGTCGGTTGTACTGATACTACACTCTGCACTCTTTTGTGCAGATCCAGGTACTAGCATGCAGTAGAGATTTTTAGAGCAACCCTCTATTTATTCGGAGACACGAGGTATATCTGCCGGCGTTCGCAGATCCCGAGAGTCTTCTCCTATTTTTATAAAACTATTTTATTATATTCAGAACAGTTACACTATTTCTTTCGGCCCAGCATTTGTAGTATTCTTTAGTAGTTCGTGAATTGTGACACCAGACCCTGGGTAGTCTTAGAGTTATTTATATAATTAGTTCGTGGTTCATTTTTATTCAATTGTTTATTATTTTATCTTTGGAAATAATTTAAATTAAGTTTACTTTATATTTATTATTGATGTTTAAGAAGATACTCAAAGGAAGTTATCTACTCGAATTCTAACATTGGCTTGCCTAGCAAGTGTGGTGTTAGGCGCCATCACGATCCCTAAGGTTGGGAATTTGGGTCGTGACAAGTTGGTATCAGAGCACTAGGTTTACTTAGGTCCCACAATCCACGAACAAGCCTAGTAGAGTATGAAGGATCGGTACAGAGACGTTTGTACTTTTCTCTCAGAGGCTATTGAGTTAGGAACAATCTCATTTCTATTATACTCTATCGTGCGAAATTATTCTACCATTGATGGTTGAACTTGTCTATTCTTGTCCTCTCCCAAATCTCAACAACTCGCAAAGCGTCTACAACCGGACAAGAGATGAAGCCCCGATGACAGCTAAGATAAAGGGGAGAGACAGAAGCATAGCTCATTTTAAAGCTCGAACATCAACACCTATTGTAAAGTCTCAAATGGATCTAGACGCGGAGGTTCTAGCTCAGTCGGTACATGTTGGACTAGTCCATATCCCAGAAAGATATTTAGCTACTCCAGTATTGCATAACAAGGGAATAGTTGAAAGCATCGAGGTTGATTTATATGAGGTGTAAAGTTTAACATTGTGGATTATCAGACATTGTGACCTATGGCTTCGTGTCAGGTGAGGAAGTCCACTGTCAAGGAATAGATTGTGGGATCATGTGTTATATCGATTTTGGATTGAAAGGTATAAGGCCTGAGATTTTTGCAAGAGATAAAGCTAAGGATTTTGGTGTGTCTTTCTCCTTAATAACCATATACCTCTGTACCAAATGAGTTATATAAACAACTTTAGATCTACAAAAGGCTTACCCATCGTGGAAGTTACGGTTGCGAATTTTGGGGTGCTCTAGAGGGAGTACAGTGGTTGACATGCTTCTAGACTATATGATTTATCTTTATAAAGCTTTACTTGTGGGATCGTTGTGCATCAATAGGAATAAGAGTTACCACAAGGAAAAACGAAGAGTACATGAATGAGTAGGGTAGCTCAGTGGTGTTGAGTCAACATGGTAAAGGAGAAATTGGTTTCCGGTGGTTGAGGTAAGCCTATGAAGAAGACGACCAGTCAGTGCAAAATCAACTGTTTGACTTAGTTCTCATAAATGCTTTTGAAAGAATTTGTTTCTCGGGCCCTCCATAATACGTGGTGCATAAGGTTTGAGCGGTTGCGTCAGGTCATACGACGGTGTTAGAACATGCTACCAGGTTCGATAAGTCAGCCTGTCACCCTCGTACTTTGGTTTATCTAGCCAGAAAGCAAGTCCACAGTCTCATTAAAGGACTCAAATATGATTGTGAAATTTTGGACGACTCAGGGAAGGTTGATACTTTATTTCGGCTAGTGGTAGAAATTGTCCTAGACTATGGAGGGTGATATTTCATCGTAACACTCAAGCTACGTGTCCCATTGCAGTTACAACTCAACTTACATGTCGAAGGTGGAGGTCAGATTCCTAGAGGTGGATACCTAGCATGTTGGTATATTTTATATGGTATGGCCTAGGTCGCTACATTAAATAGTGTCATTACAAGAACAATCTCTAATTATTATAAAAGTGATGATTTCCTGAACTTAATTCGGTTATGCGTATCTAATAAAACTCTTCTAATATGCTCCACTCTCGGGTGAGCTTCGTAACTCAAAAATCTACTTATAGGAATACTTGTACTGAGAAATTCTAAGGAGATAACTGTGTCTATCATTACATGTTGTAATTTTATTTAATGGATAATATTCAAAAGAAGAAAATGGAAGGTTTTGAGTGGCGATATGAATATTACTTGTGATTCAGAATTGAGGACGAGGTCCTCGCATTTTGATATGATTTGATGTGTTTAAACCGGGCTACGAGCCACGGTGGAAGTTATGTAAGGATGAGATCCTTGTGGTGGAAAGTCTTGTGTTTAAATTCTCTCGTGTGAATCAAAATATTATTGGTAGAGAGTCATGTTTGTTAGGCCTATTCAACAATTTATGTATGAAATAATGATAATAATCATAATAATAAGTGAATAAATAATAATAAAAGTAATACTAATAATAAGTAAATAAATCAGTAAATAAGGAAATTAATTAATTAAATGTGCATAATTTACCAAATTCGTGTTATAATTATTGAGCCTTGACCTACGAAGTATGTGCCCACCCGGGTGGCGTTAAATGAGACACGTTAATTCGGGTATATAATTTTGAGGTCTTCATGAATCGCATCTCGTTATCTATTGTGAAGGTTGAGGGGAGATTATTGTTAACATGAAGCTGTTTGAGGATTCTGTAAGTGACTATGAACAACTATTAAGAGCATATTGAGTAGAAAGGACGTTCCATTCGAATGGTCAGGCCAGGGTGGGTTGAACTTTAAGAAACTTAGTATTAGCCTTGACTGCAGCACCGGTGTTAGTGTTACTACACTCTGCACTCTTTTGTACATGGGGTCGGTTGTACTGATACTACACTCTGCACTCTTTTGTGCAGATCCAGCATGCAGTAGAGATTTTTAGAGCAGCCCTCTATTTATTCGGAAACACGAGGTATATCTGCCGGCGTTCGCAGATCCCGAGAGTCTTCTCCTATTTCTATAAAACTGTTTTATTATATTCAGAACAATTACACTATTTCTTTCGGCCCAGTATTTGTGGTATTCTTTAGTAGTTCGTGAATTATGACACTAGACCCTGGGTAGTCTTAGATTTATTTATATTATTAGTTTGTGGTTCGTTTTTATTCAATTGTTTATTTTTTCATCTTTGTAAATTATTTAAATTAAGTTTACTTTAGATTTATTTATTGATGTTTAAGAAGATAATCAAAGGAAGTTAGCTACTCGAATTCTAACATTGGCTTTCCTAGCAAGTGTGGTGTTAGCCGCCATCACGATCCCTAAGGTTTGGAATTTGGGTTGTGACAGATGCGTACCGATCCGCAAGACTCTATTTGGTTTTCCCGTTGCGTGTGAGACCTACGTGAACCTAGAGCTTTGATACCATGTTGTCACGACCTAGATTCTAATCTAGTTCATGATGGCTCCCAACACCGATGATAGTCAAGCCGACCAAATTAATCTAGTGAGTCCCAATTATTTTTATAAAAAGACCCTTCTGTAATGACCCGACCGGTCGTTTTGCGTATTCGGACCCCATTCCCTTATATAAGACTTCCCTTAGCGGCTTATAGTGATTTATGACTTGCGGGGACGGGTGGTTCGGGATTCAGAAGCGTTTAGAGTAGTATAGGAACACTTAGTCCCTTAAGGTTGGCTTTTAAAGCCAAGTGTGACTCCGGTCAACATTTTGAGTAAACGACCTCGGTATCGAGTTTCAATGATTTCAGTAGCTTCGTATGATGATTTCGGACTCGTACGTATGTACGGAATGGGTTTTGGATGACCCGGGAGCGTTTCGACGCCAAATAGCGAAAGTAGAGTTTCCTTAAGTTCATAATTTGGGTTGGAACGTGTTTTTGTGTTATCGAGGTCCGAATGCAATTTCGAGACCAGGAATAGTTCCGTTATGCATTCATGACTTGCTTGCAAAATTTGGTGTCATTTCGAGTAGTATAGGCCGGTTCGGCGCATTAAAACCGAATTCAAGAACTTAGAAATTCTTAAGTTTGATTCTAGGGGTGTTGAGGGGTGAGTTTGAGTTTGAGCATTGGTTTAGGTGTTCCGAAGGCTCGAGCGAGTCTGTAATATGATTCAGGACTTGTTGGTATAATTGCACGGGGGCTCGGGTTGGCCTAGGTGCCTCTCGGACACCAAACAGAGCCAAAAACCAGCAGCTTCAGCTGCTGGTGCACCATGTCTGGTGTGACCGCAGGTGCGGTTGCCTAGATCGCAGGTGCGAGACCGCCCCTGCGGTCAAGGCTCCGTAGGTGCGACCCCCAGGGAAGCTGGTCCAAACCGCAGGTGCGGGCCTCTTTCGGCAGGAGCGGACTCGCTGGTGCAGGACTTCCTCCGCAGGTACGGCCCCAGGCCTCCTAGGCCACTTTCGCAGGTGCAAACTTTGGCTCGCAGGTGCGGTCCTCGAGCCGCAGGTGCAAGATCACTGAAGGCAGTGATCTCATTTAATACGGGATTTGGCCATTTTCACCATTTCCTCTCCTCCATTAGCGATTTTGAGGGTTTTCAAGAGGGTATTCGACCTAACTACTAAGAGGTAAGTAATTCCCATTTAAATGTTAGATTAATGCACCAAAGATTAGGTAGATTAACATCTAATTAGTGGAAATCAAAGGGGTTAGGGTGAAAACCTAGGGTTGATGAACTTTAGGAATTTCACCACATTCCTACCATGAAATCATATAAAACTATATATTAATGATCCTTAGGCTATGGGTGAGTGTTATCTTCAAAAAATTTCGGAATCCGAGCATGTGGGTCTGGGGGTGTATTTCAGGATTTCTTCAAGAATAGTGAAATTTCTAAATAAGTAGGGGAATTTCCATACTTTGAGCATGCATTGACATATTTATATATCAGTTGACTAGTTTCGAGTCCTCGGGTGTAAAGTTTGAAGTTACGGGCGCGTTCCTGACCCGGGAAGTAGGTTCTACGCGAGGTGAGTCTCCTTTCCAACCTTGTAAGAGGGAATTGTCCCCATAGGTAAATGTAAATGATTGAATTATCCTTATTTGCGGGGGCTGCGCACGCGCAAAGTGACGAGAGTCCGTGCGTAAAATTTAGGATTTCACAAGCATGCCTTTATGTGCCTTACCTTTACACGTGTTTCTAGTTTCTTATTATCTTTGAAATTGATATGAGGATATTAGGAAGTTATGTGTAAGTTTAAGTGCTTAAATCTCTTATTTTAAGTATAAACCATGATATATTCCTTAATTCCCTGATAATTCTGTGTATGTCTACGAGCACCCATGTCGCATGTATGATTCGTGAGCGGGGTAGCCGTATATTTATGTCAACCGCGTCGCATGATCGATCCGCGAGAGGGGTAATAGATGCATCTATGGTTCGTGTCGCTCGACCCTCGGCAGTGCACATTTAAATTTTAGCGTCGCTTCGGCCGTACGCCTCGGCATTTTATATGCTATGTGTTTGATTTAGAGTCTTATTATTATTCTTACCAATTAAATTGTTCTGTGGGGAAAGAAACTTGTGATTTTTATTAAATATTGTTACTTGCAACTTGCAGGTAGATCGTTATCTTTTTATACTGATGCTCCATGCCTACTTGTTTTCCAGAAATGTTAATCCTGTCTAGATTTATTTAATCATATTATTGATAACGACCCTAATGAGTAACACGTCTACCTCTCGTCACTACTTCTTCGAGTTTAGACGGGATACTCACTGGGTACATATTTGTTTATATGTACTCATGCTACGCTTCTGTACTTAATTGTACAGGTTCTGAGGCTGTTGCACCTAGTCACTATTCTCGTGTACGTCATTGAGAGTACTATCTGGACCCTAGTACACGGTGAGCTGCTCCTCTTGGCGTTCCTCATCAGCACTGTGGAGTTTTCTATTATTTTTGGGATACTCCTGTCTATTCTTTTCAGATAGTAGTACTTCTATTTTTGTCTAGCTTTGTATATTCCACTATTTGCCTATGGACTTGTGACACTAGGTCTTGGCACACGTAGTTGACTCGCTATTATTTTGCTACTCCGTTTATGCTGGCAAACGATTTTTGAGTCACTTTAAATCAATTTGCCTCACTTCCTCATTTTCATTAAAGGACTTCTTAAATTGAAACTGGACAAGTATTTGAACATCTCATTAATTTAAGAAATTTTGTTAGCAAACTAGTGTTGGCTTGCCTGACTCCGGTGTTGGGCGCCATCACGACCTGAATTGGAATCTGGGTCGTGACACCTTCCAACAATACTTAAGTTACGATCACTAAGCATGTGAAAATAGCAAATCCCAAAACAATTTTAATTGAAAATGATCAAAAGAAATCAAGTTTAAATAATTACATTTCCAAAATAGTAGTCTACCAATGTGTGTTCCAGGAACTAGTATCACAAGTATACATGCATCTAGTAGAAGGAATCAAAAGAATACATCAATCCTACTGTCTGAGATGAAATAGAGAGAATAACAAAAGCAAAGACTCCAACGTGATGATGAACGGAATCAAGGGAAGCAACTCACCATGGAATCTCTGGTCTCGGGAAGTCAAGTACGTGCTCCGGACTAATAACCAGATGCACATGCCTCAGAACCTGTACAATTAAGTACAGAAGCGTAGCATGAGTACATAAACATTATGTACCGAGTAAGTATCCAGTCTAATCTCGAAGAAGTAGTGACGACAAGTCGACTTGACACTTACTAGGGCCAAACATTATATTTAAGTAAAGGGCTAAACATGAATATCAAGGATGAATAACAAATAATGACAAGAAATAACAAGTCTTTCAACAATGGTATCTATGTGTCCATTTCTATCAATTAGGTTGTTAATATATATTATAGGGCATTTAAACAGTTTAAAAGTCACAGAAAATTCCAAGCAGATAACATATGGTTAATATGCCGAGGACGTATGGCCCGATCCAACAAAATAATAAATTTGCATAACCGAAGGGTTGAACGGCACGAACCATAGATGCATCTATTACCTCGCTCGCGAATCATACGTGCGACACAGTCAAATATAAATAAAGAGTTACCCCGCTCGCGAATCACACATACGACACTAGCACTCGTAGATACACTCATTCAAACAGTTAAATCCAGGCTTCATTAAGGGCAATTATTCAAGAAAAAGACGATTTCTCCTTTAACGGCCAAGAAAGTGATGTTTAGTCCTTTAGAAATCTATTTACCAAGTTCGACATGATTTAAGCCTTTTAAGTTTACTAGTAGCATTCACAAGTATGGAAAGTAAGAATGCTTCTGGATCCTAGGCTACCCAGACTTAAGCATTTTTAGTAGCTACGCACAGACTCCTGTTACTTCGTGCGTACGTAGACCCCTTCAAGTGGTAGCACACAATAAATTTTTTCACCTAGGAAGAAAATTCCCTCTTACAAGGTTAGAAAGGAGACTTACCTCGTATCAAGCCTACTTCCCGATTCAAGAATGCCCCCGAATCTCCAAATTCGTCACCCAACAACTTGAAATTAACCAAACATTACATAAGTTAATCAATCTATGCTCAAAAGTTCACAATTCCTCTATTTAATTTATTACCCAACCAAATTGGCAAGATTCCTAAAATCCACCCACGGGCGCACATGCTTGGATTCCAGAAATTCTTAAGGGAAATTGTTACCCATAACCTATGTCACGACCCAAAATCCATAAGGTCGTGATGGCGCCGGACACCACTGTTAGGCAAGCCAATCATTAATTAGTTGAAATAAATTCATGTTTTAACATTTTCGAAATCGTTACCTTTCACTTTAATACATAATAACTAGATAAAAATCCATTAAGTAAAAACAACAGTCATTTTTTCCAATTTATTAAAAATACAACCCAAATACATCCCAGAACCCGGTGTCACAAGTACATGAGCAATTTCTAAGAATTTTACAATTTCTACAAAGCTTGTCTGAAATACCAGTGGACAAGGAAATTTTAAATGAAAGTAAATACAATGCGAGGGAGACTCTGTCGGTTGCGGGTCGCCTCCGGGTGATGCAGCTCGCCTAAGTCTCCGGTGCCGACCACATTGCTATGAAAGTATCTGTAATAGAAATGCACAACAAGCGTAGCATGAGTACATAAATAAATATGTACCAAGTGAGTATACCATCTAATCTTGAAGAAGTAGTAACGAGATGTCGATTTGACACTAACTAAGGTCCAACAATATAATTTAGCAGGATATGATGAAAGCGGTAGGCATGTAAAGGTAGTAAAGCAGCAAATATATAAGGCACTGAAATCCAAGTAAATACTAGAAATAAATAAACAATTTCTACTTTATTTCCCCCCAAATATCTGTCAAATCAATATCCATGAAATCAGTAACAATTTATCATGCGCATACGGGATAAGGACAACCGGCCTGAGCCATAAAAATAATCATATTTATGCAGTGCCGAGGGTCGAACGACCCGAACCATGTGCATCTACTACCCCTCTCGCGAATCGATCA
The DNA here is from genome assembly GCA_005239495.1 of Nicotiana undulata. Lineage (NCBI taxonomy): Eukaryota > Viridiplantae > Streptophyta > Magnoliopsida > Solanales > Solanaceae > Nicotiana > Nicotiana undulata. The sequence goes on along the minus strand of ML273749.1, from coordinate 47,288 downwards.
TGCGACGCGGTTGACATAATAATAATAATAATAATAATAAGGCTACCCCGCTCACGAATCATACTTGCGACTCGGGTGCTTGTATACATACACAGAATTATCATAAGGCTACCCCGCTCGCGAATCATACATGCGACTCGGTTGCTCGTATACATACACAGAATTATCATAAGGCTACCCCGCTCGCGAATGATACTTGTGACTCGGGTGCTCGTATACATACATAGAATTATCGTAAGGCTACCCCGCTTGCGAATCACACATGCGACTCGGGTGCTCGTATACATACACAGAACCATCATGGAATTCAGTTGAGACTATACTTGTAAACAGGAACTAAGCAACTGTAAGTTTGGGTGTAGCTTCCCACTACTCTAATGCTAGTTCAAGGATAATAAGCAACTTAAAGTACATCTTGAAATACATGTAAGGCACATAAGGCATGCTCGTGAGTACTAAAACTATCCGACATGGCATAATAGTAGCTACGCACGGACTCTCGTCACTTCGTGCGTGCGTAGCCCCCCACAAATAAGGACAATACATTCATTTATTATCACCTATGGGGACAATTCCAACTTACAAGGTTAGAAAGGTGACTCACCTCGTGTCGAACCTACTTTCCGGGCCAAGAATGCGCCCGAACCTCCAAACTCGTCTTCCAAGGACTCGAAACTAGCCACAAGTTACTTAATTATATCAATAAATGCTAAATGAATCAATTCGAATGCATGGAAGTGAGTTTTCTAAAGACTTTCCCCAAAAGTCAAAAATCGAGCACGGGCTCGCTCGGTTCAAACCCAAAATTCGGACCAAAACTCGATTACCCATTCGCTCCCGAGCCCGGATATATATATGATTTTGGAATCCGACCTCAATTTGAGGTCTAAATCCCCAAATTTAAATATTCTAAGGTTTTACCCAAAATCCCCAATTCCACCATGAAAACCCTAAGTTCTAGGATGAAATCTTGTAAAAAGAAGTTAAGGAGTGAAGAAAATTAGATAGAAATAACTTACCAATGTCTTGGAGAAGAAAGGGTTTCCGGAAAATTGCCTATTATGTTTTTCGGGTCTTGAAAAATAAAAAATAATTGAAAATCCCACTTACTTATACTCCTCTCATGCGCCGACCGCGGTCCGCGCAAAAACGACCGCGGACCGCGCTGGCAAAATCAAGAAAAAGTGAAGAAAACCAAGAAATATGACTGCGTGACATTCTTTAGTATTTTGGCCATAACGTTCTCTAAAGATTTCCAAATTACGATTTCTTTATCTTTATGGAAACTAGACATGAAGGGCTACAGCCTTTGTTTTTGAATTATCTCAAAATTTCTTTGTAGATTAAAAGATATAGGCCTCCGAAGTCGGACCAGTGGCCCANCCCCCCCCCCATCGCGGTCAGCACAAAAAGGACCGCGGACCGCGGTGGTGGGTTCGGAGATTTGACTTCTCTGACCTGCAACATCTATATTTTAAGCATAAGGACATCCCCGGACCTACTCGGAACTTCAAACCGAACGTACCAACAAGTCCCAAATCATCCCACAAACTTGCTCGAGCCTTAAGAACTTTAAGTTCTTGAATTCGTTAACAATGCGCCAAACCAATCTATACTACTCGGAATGACACCAAATTTTGCAAGCAAGTCATATTCAACACTACAGACCTGCTCAAACTTCCGGAATCGCATTTCGACCCCGATATCAAAATTTCCACTTCCGGTCGGATTCCTCAAAAACCTTCAAATTTCTATCTTTAGCCAAATGACTTCAAAATGACCTCCGGACATCCGAATTCACTTTCGATCGCGCTCCCAACTCCAGAATCACCATACGGAGCTATTCCCTGGCTCGGAATCCCAAACAGACATCTACATCACTGAAATGCCTTTCAACCCAGATTTATGTAATTCTTCTAAAATGCTAACTTCCAGAATATACGCCGAAATTCTCCCGGGTTAACCAAAATCCGATCCGGACATACGTCCAAGTCCGAAATCATCATACGAACCTGCTGGAACCTTCGTATCCTGATTCCGAAGTCATTTACTCAAAATTCAAATCATAGTCAATTCTTCCAATTTAAGCCTTCCGAAATAAGAATATTTCCTTTTAATTTGACTCCGAACTTCCCGGATTTCAATTCCGACCATGCGTACGAATCATAATACCTTAAATGAAGCTGCTCATGACCTCAAACTATTGAGCGACGTGCTAGAGCTCAAAATGACCGGTCGGGTCGTTACAACCTAAGGATCAATAATATATGATTTTTACTAGATTCCATAACAAATTTCGTGGTTAAATCCTATTTTTATCAAAACCTCTAGGTTTTACTCTAAACCCATAATTTTCACTAATCTTTTTGTGTTAATACACCGAAATACAAAGTTTTAAACTCACGTTAAGTAGGAAATAACTTACCTCAAGATGCTAAGTCGAAATCCCCTGTTTGGAAGCTCCCAAATCGTTCAAGAAGTGAATGAAATGTGTCAAAAATGACACATTCCCGTATTAAATGTAGGCACTGCCTTTAGTGATTTCGGCACCTCCGGTTAGGGGCCAGCATCTGCGGTCTTGCTTCTGCGAGGGAAGGTCCGCATCTCCAGAAATGGGCCGGGTTGGCTGGGGTCGCATCTGCGATCTGGGCCACTTCTGCGGTTCCACTTCTGCGGAAGAGGAGTCGCATCTACGAGAGGCCGACCGCTTCTGAGTTCTCGCACCTGCGGCTGGCCAACCGCAGGTGCGATCGTACCGGAACTGGTGCACCAGCAGCTCAATTTGACTTGGACTCACATCGCACGACGTTCGAATGGCACCCAGGCCCCTCGAGGCACCATCCAAACATACCAACAAGTTCTAAATCATAAAACAGAGTCGCTCGAACCTTCGGAACGCCAAACAACATCCAACTTATGAACTTTGAGTTCTTAAATTCACTTCCAACGCGCCGAAACGTACTTATACTACTCGGAATGACACCAAATTGTTCGAGCAAGTTATAAATGACATTACGAAACTATTCCCGGTTCAGAATTTTGTTCAGATCTTGATATCACTAAAACACGTTCCAAACCTCAAGTTTTGAACTTCAAGAATCATATTTCGCTATTTTGTGCGGAAACGCTCTTGGGTCATCCAAAACTCGTTTCGAACATGCGCCCAAGTCCAAAATCACCATACGAACCTATTGGAACCTGTGAATCTCGATTTCGAGGTCGTTTACTACAAATGTTGACCGAAGTTAAACTTGGCTTTTAAGGCCAACCTTAAGGAACTAAGTGTTCTAATTTCAACCCAAACTCTTCCAAATCTCGAACCAACCATCCATCGCTAAAATCAGTACGGGGAGTCTTATTTAGGGGAACAGGGTCTAGAAAGCAAAACGACCGATCGGGTCGTTACAAGATGCATATGTGGAATCTATATACACAAATGTCACATTTGCATATATGGAACCTGCATTTGCAAATCTAACCCATGAAGTCATGAATGGAAGCAAACTATTCATATATCCATGTGGGGAATCTATATTTCCCAAGGTCACATCGCATACATGGAACCTACATTTTCAAATCTAAGCCATGAAGTCATGAATGTGTCACGACCCAAAATCCTAATCCAGGTCGTGATAGCGCCCAACAACGGGGTTAAGCAAGCCAACATAAATTTCACTAAGTGTTTCTTTTTATTTGATTCAATTATTCACCCATTTACCGAATTTAACAAGTTAAATCACGATATCGAAAGATAATAGCTCAGTGGTAGATAAAATAGCTATAAAGAAGCGTGAGCCAAAAGACGAGCATATATATATACATCCCAAAATCCCAAAATAACCACTACGTGTGTGCTAGGAACTAGTGTCACGGTCATACTAACAGGCTAACCAAAAGATAGAATATACAGTCCCACTGTCTGAATAAATAGACGGGAAACAAAATTAAATGAAACTCGATGGTTCTGCTGGGGATCGCCAGAAGAAGCAGCTCACCGCGATGTCAAGTCCGCTACGGTCAATATCTAGGTCCGGTCTAATAACCAGATGCACCAGCCTCAGAACCTGTATAGTTAAGTACAAAAGTGCAGCATGAGTACATATTAAATAAATATGTACCCAGTGAGTATCCCATCTAATCTCGAAGAAGTAGTGACGAGAGGTCGACTTGACACTCACGAAGTTCCAACCGTATAATATAACAGAGTATAATGAAAACATTAGGCATGTAAGACAGTGAACAACAACTATGTATAAAGCATAGGGATCCAAGTAAAGACTGAAAGTAAATAACAATTTCTACTTTCCTTTCCCCCAATTATCTGCCAAGTCAATATCCATGAAATAATGCCAAATAATCATGCGCACACATGAGTAAGACAACCGGCTGAAGTTGTAAAGGAAGCATCCTAGCACTGAACAGTCGTAAAGCTTCCCCTGCTCGTGAATCATACATGTAAGTCAGGTGCTGACACACTCATACAGAGTTATCATAAAGCTTCCCCCGCTCGCGAATCATACATGCGACTCGGGTGCTGACTCATGTGTATGTATATATGTACACCGAATTTATCAATAAGTTCACTAGAGGCTATGCTTGTATCAAGAATTCACTCACTGGAAATGTAGAGGCAATATCTCAAGGATAATAAACAGCTCAAAGTATGCCTGCATGTAAGTCACGTAAGAGCATTCTTGTGAGTCCTAAAGCTATCCGACATGGCATAATAGTCGCTACGTACGGACTCTCGTCACTTTGTACGCACGTAGCACCCAAACACATTACACAAAGCATGTAGAACACCTATGGGGACAATTCCTCTTACAAGGTTAGAAAGGAGACTCACATCGTGTCGAATCTACCTCTCGGACCACGAATGCGCCCGAAACTCCGAACACTACACCCGAGGACTCGCAACTAGCCAAAATGTGTACAATTATATGAATGCATGCTCAATGTGGGGAAATTATCCTATTTATTCAATAAAATAATCATTCTTGAAGAATTCCAAAAACTCAACCTCGGGCCCACACGCTCGGATTACAAAAATTCTCAAAGGAATTACTCACCCATAGCCCAAGGATCATTAATATGTGATTTCTATTTGAATTCATAACAATAAATGGACTATTCACCAATTTTCCTCAAGAACCCTAAGTACTACTCAATTTTTGATTTTTCATCAATTTAGTAGTTAATCCCATTAATAATTCATGCATTAAACTAGTATTAGGAAGGAATTAACTTACCTTAACAGCAGCTAGGTCGTGGTGTGTTCTTCCCAAGCTCACAAGTCTCTAATGGTGGTGGAAAATGAATGAGAGGGGTGAATCCCAAGTTTTGAAGAATATATATATTGTCTAGCCTACAGGGATTCCGCACCTGCGCCTCGAGGACCGCACCTGCGGTCTTTCTCCTGCGAGCTTGGGCTCACACCTGCGGAAATTGGCAAGGAGGCTGGGGATCGCACCTGCGGAGGGGTTTTCGCACCAGCGGACCCGCTCCTGCAGAAAATGTTCCGCACCTGCGGTCAAAAGGGACCTTACCTGGGGTCGCACCTGCGATGCTTGGGACCGCAGGAGCGGTCCCGCACTTGTGACTGGGCAACCGCACCTGCGGTCACACCATATTAGGTGCACTAGAAGCTATTTTAGCTGGTTTTTAGCATCGTGGGGGTGTTCGGGAGGCACCTGGGCCCACCCAAGACCCCGTGCAATTATACCAACAAGTCCTAAATTATAATACAGACTCGCTCGAGCCTTCGAAACACTCAAAACAACGCTAAAACTCAAAATCACACCCCAAACCCCTGAATTCATAACTTAAGAACTTCAAGTTCTTGATTTCTATAACAATGCGCAGGACCGACCTATACTACTCGGAATGACTTCAAATCCTGCAGGCAAGTCACAAATGACATAACAGAATGATTCCCGATCTCAGAATTTAATTCGAACCTCGATATCATAAAATCACGTTCCAAACCAAATTTCAAACTTAAGGAAATCCTTATTTCTATATTGGGCGTCGAAACGCTCCCAGGTCATCGAAAACCCATTCTGAACATACACTCAAGTCCGAAATCATTATATGAAGCTACTGACACTATCTGAACTCGATTCTGAGGTCGTTTGCTCAAAATGTTGACCGAAGTCAAACTTGGCCAAATAGGCCAATCTTAAGGAACCAAGTGTTCCTAAACTGCTCTAAACACTTCCAAATCCAGTACCGCCCATCCCCATAAGTCACAATTCACAAGAAGCCACTATGGAAAGACTTATATAGGGGAACGGAGTCCGATAACACAAAATGACCGATCGGGTCGTTACATTCTCCCCCTCTTAAACAAACTTTCATCCTCGAACGGGACTAAAATCGTACCTGAAGTGCTGAATAGATGAGGATATCTGCTCCGCATGTCCTCCTTGGACTCCCAAGTCGCCTCCTCAGCAGGTTGGCCCCTCCACTGGACCTTTACTGCAGAAACTCTCTTGGACCTCAACTAGTGATCCTGCCTATCAATAATAGCAACTGGCATGGATACATGAAATCAACCAGGTGAGAGAAGTCAACGTGATATCTACGGAGCATGGATACATGAAAAATCGGATGAACTCCTGATAAGCTGGGAGGCAAAGCTAGCTCGTAAGCAACCTCTCCGACTCGCCTCAACACCTCGAAAGGACATATAAATCTGGGGCTCATCTTGCAATTCTTCCTGAATCTCATAATGCCCTTCACCGGCGAAACCTTCAGTAGAACCTTATTTCCCTCCATAAATGTTACGTCCCGCGCCCTCTGATGCGCGTAACTCTTCTGTCTGGACAGAGCTGTGTGGAGCCTCTCCTGAATTCTCTTCACCCTCTCCAGAGCATCTCTCACCAGATCCATGCCATATAACTTAGCCTCGCCAGGCTCAAACCACCTGATAGGAGAACGACACCACCGACCGTACAAGGCCTCAAATGGAGCCATCTCGATGCTGGACTGATAACTATTATTGTACGCAAACTCCGCCAAAGGCAAGAACTGGTCCCACTAACCCCAAAAGTCAATCACACAAGCCCTGAGCATATCCTCTAACATCTGAATTATACGCTCCGATTGGCCATCCGTCTGAGGGTGAAATGCTGAGCTGAGATCGATTTGGGTGCCCATATCGATGTGCAATGCTCTCCAGAAGTGGGAGGTGAACTTAGGAGCTCAATCTGATATAATGGACACCGAAACACTGTACAACCGGACTATCTGTCGAATGTAGATCTGGGTTAGCCTCTCAGAAGTGTAAGTAGTAGCCACAGGAATGAAGTGCACCGATTTGGTCAATCTATCCACAATTACCCAAATCGCGTCAACCTTCCGCAATGTCCGAGGCAACCCAACCACGAAGTCCATAGTGTTGCGCTCCCATTTCCACTAAGGAATGGGCATCTTATGAAGTAGGTCTCCTTGCCTCTGATGCTCCTACTTAACCTGCTGGCAATTAAGACACCTTACCACATACTACACAATTTCCCTCTTCATCCGCCTCCACCAGTAATGCTGCTTCAAATCATGATACATCTTTGACGCACTTGGATGAACAGAATACCGAGAATTGTGCGCCTCTGCTAGAATCCTCCCCCTCAGGTCATCAACGTCAGGAACACACAATCGGCCCTGGAGTCTTAGAACACCATCCTCGCCTAAAGTAACCTCTTTGGCCCTCCCTTGGACCACTGTCTCTCGAAGCTCTGCTAATCATGGATCATCAAACTATCGGGCCTTAATCTCTCCCAATAACAAAGACTGAGCAACCACATGGGCTAGAACTCGACGAGGCTCTAAAAGGTCTAATCTCACTAGGCGATTAGCCAAAGATTGAATGTCTAAGGCTAGAGGTCTCTCCTCTGCTACAATGTAGGCCAAGCTGCCCATACTCTCTGCCCTCCTGCTCAAGGCATCCACTACCACATTTTCCTTGCCCGGATGATAAATAATAGTAATATTATAATCCTTCAACAACTCAAGCCACCTGCGCTGCCTCAAGTTAAGATCCCTCTGCTTGAATAAGTGCTGCAAACTGCGGTGGTCTGTATAAACCTCATAGGAAACCCCATACAGGTAGTGTCTCTAAATCTTCAAGGCATGAACAATCGCCATTGGCAGAAAAACATGCACGGGTAATTCTTCTCATGAACCTTCAGCTGGCGCGAATAATAAGCAATAACTCTCCCATCCTGCATCAACACACATCCCAACCCAATGCGTGAAGAGTCGCAATACACCGTATACACCCCAGAACAGGAAAACAATGTCAGAACTGGTGCTGAGGTTAATGCTGACTTGAGCTTCTGAAAGCTCGTCTCGACCTCGTCGGACCACCGAAACGGTGCATTCTTCTGAGTCAATCTGGTCAATGGAGCTGCAATAGTAGAGAAACCCTCCACGAATCGGCGATAATAGCCTGCTAGGCCCAAAAGGCTTATGACCTCCGTAGCTGAAGTAGGACGTGACCAGCTCTGAACTGCCTCAATCTTCTGTGGATAAACCTTGATACCTTCTTCGGATACCACATGCCCCAAGAACCCCACGGAATCTAACCAGAACTCACACTTGGAGAACTTAGCATATAACTTCTATTCTTGCAAGGTCTGGAGCACAACCCTCAAATGCTACTCATGCTCACCCAGGCTCCGTGAGTAAATCAAGATGTCGTCAATGAAGACAATGTCGAAGGAATCAATATACGACCTGAATACCTTATTCATCAAGTCCATGAATACTGCCGGGGAATTATTCATACCAAAGGACATCACCAGAAACTCATAGTGGCCATATCTCGTACGAAACATAGTCTTTGGAACATCTGAAGCCCGAATCTTCAACTGATGATAACCTGATCTAAAATCAATCTTAGAAAACACACGAGCATCCTGCAACTGGTCAAACAAATCATCAATGCACGGCAGAGGATACTTGTTCTTAATGGTCACCTTATTCAGCTGGCGGTAATCAATACACATCCGCATAGACCCATCTTTCTTCTTCACAAATAGGACTGGTGCACCCCACGACGACACACTCGGCCTGATAAATACCTTAGCCAATAACTCCTCAAGTTGCTCCTTCAACTCCTTCAACTCCTTAGGATCCATACGGTACAGGGGAATAAAAATAGGCTGAGTATTAGGAGCTAAATCAATACAGAAATCAATATCACGATCCGGAGGCATGCCCGGAAGGTCTGAAGGAAACACATCAGCAAATGGTACTGAATCAATAGTAAGAGACTCGGCGGTGGTATCTCGCACATAAGACAGGTAAGTCAAACAACCCTTCTCGACCATACGCCGAGCCTTCATGAAGGAAATGACCCGACTAGATACACTAACTGAGGAACCCCTCCACTCCAGCCTAGCCGACTCAGGCATGGATAAAGTAACTGTCTTGGTATGGCAATCCAGTATGACATGATGAGAAGATAGATAATCCATGCCTAGAATAACCTCGAAATCAACCATGTCGAGCAATAAAGGTCTGATCTGGTCGCGAACCCACACAAGGAAATCACACAAGACCGGTAGACCCGGTCTACCACCACAGAATCACCCATAGGGGTGGACACATATATGGGAGAATCCAAGGACTCATGAGGAACATCCAGAAAATGAGCAAATAGTACTGAAACATATGAATATGTGGATCCTGGATCAAATAGTACTGAAGCCTCTCTACCTGTGATGACCCAAAAGGGTCATCTTACGTAAAGTTAATTATGATTGTGTTCTAAGGCCCCGAAAGCCTCCGTTAATCTCACCGCGATGCGCGTGCACAGCCTGGGCACGTAGCCGGGAAGCCTTTATGTGAAAACTTGATAAAGTGTTGAATTTATGATAATTAATTGAATAAAGTTGACTTTGGTCAACATTTTTGGTAAACGGACCCGGACCCGTGATCAGGCAGTCCCGGGAGGTCCATAGGAAAATATGGGACTTGGGCGTATGCCCGGAATCGAATTTCGAGGACCCAAGTCAGAGAAATGAATTTTTAAAGAAAATTGTTTTCTAAAAATAATAAAGGCTTATGAAAATGAATCTCGATGTGAAACTTGTGCTGTCGGGCCCGTATTATAGTTTCAGAGCCTAGGACAGGTTGAATATGTGTTATTTAAGTTATCTGTGAAATTTGGTGAGAAACAGACTTGATTTGACGGGTTTCGGATCAAAACGGGAAAATTTAGAGTTAATGAAGTTTTGAGGATTCTCATAGAATTTGAAATTTGGTTGGGAATGTGATTTTATGTTACCGAGGTCCAAATGAAATTCCGAGAGTGTGAATAGTTCCGTTATGTCATTCACGACTTGTCTGCAAAATTTGAAATCATTCCGAGTAGAATAGGTCGGTCCGGCGCGTTGTTATAGAAATCAAGAACTTAGGAATCCTTAAGTTTGATCCTAGGGGTTTTGAGGGGTGATTTTTAGATTTAGCATTGTTTTTTGTGTTCCGAAGGCTCGAGCGAGCCCGTATTATTCGTTAGGACTTGATGGTATATTTGGACGGGGGCTCGGGTGGGCCCAGGTGCATACCGGACACCACACGAGACCAAAAACCAGTTGAAGATGAAGCTGGTGCACCTGATCTGGTCGGATCGCAGGTGCGGTTGCCCAGCCGCAGGTGCGGGACCGCTCCTGCGGTCCCAGCCTTGCAGGTGCGAAGGTTCTGCAGGTGCGGTTTCTTTTTCCGCAGGTGCGGTTTCTTTTTCCGCAGGTGTGGTCTCCAGCTCCGCAGGTGCGACCCCAGCCCCTCTTGCCCAATTCCGCAGGTGCCAGACCGCAGGTGCGGAACCCCTGTAGGCCAGGCAGTGTAATTTCATTTAAACACGGGATTGAGTCATTTCTTCCATTTTTCCATCTTCTTCCTTGTGTTATTTGGGAGCTTCGAAGAGGTCCTTCAACCTAGTACTTGAGGTAAGTAAATTCCCCTATCTAACACTAGTTTCAAACATTAATTCCTAGTTAAATTCCCTACTAAATTATCCAAAATCATGGAATTAGGTAGTAATTTTTAGGGCTCTTGAGGATTTAGTGATTTTCCATTTTAGGCCATGAATTCAAGTAGAAATCACACCTTAATGATCCTTAGCTTATGGGTGAGTGATCCCTTCGAGAATTATTGGAATTTAAACATGCGGGACGGGGGTTGGAATTTTGGAATTCTTCAAGAATAGCGATTTTATTGAATAACTAGGATAACTTCCCGTATTGTGCATGCATTGATATTATTGTATACTTTTTGACTAGTTACAAGTCCTCGGGTGTAGAGTTCGGAGTTTCGGGCGCAATTGTGGTTCGAGGGGTAGATTCGACCCGAGGTGAGTTTCCTTTCTAACCTTGTAAGAGGGAATTGTCCCCGTAGGTGATGTATATGCTATGTGTAAATTGTTTGGTGGCTACGTATGCGCCAAGTGACGAGAGTCCGTACGTAGCGGTTATCATTGTTATGTCCGGGTAGTTAGGCCCACATTATGCCTTATATGCTTCCTTGTAATGCCTTATATTCTTCCTCGTAATGCCTTATAGGCTTCCTTGCAATGCTTTATATGATTCATTGTGATGCCATATGTACTATGAGATTATGTTTCGTATAATATTGTTCTTCTGAGGCTTTATGGATATTGTTGAATGGAAAGGAATTTGTTATAAAAAGTAATTGAAATATATATATGGGATCGGGCCGTACGCCACGGCGGAGTTGAAAAGAAATTGAAATATATATGGGATCGGGGCGTACACCACGACAGTGTTGAGAAGTATTTGTGATATATATGGGATCGGGCTGTACGCCACGCCAGAGTTGAAAAGAAATTGAAATATATATATGGGATCAAGTCGTACGCCACGACAGTGTTCAAAAATACTTGAAATACATATGGGATCGGGTCGTACGCCACGACAAGTTAGAGGGCAGAGCTCGCAGGTGGTGGCAGTCATATATTCTCAGTAGACCAGCAGATTCTCCTCCTGTCACTTGGGATCAGTTCGCTCAGCTACTTCTAGATAGATACATTCCACCTTCTGAGAGAAAGGAGCTACAGGGTCAGTTTGAGCTACTAGAGCAGGGGCAGATGTCAGTGACTGATTATGAGGCTATATTTTCTGAGTTATCTCGCCATTCCCTTATGATATTGCCTACTGATGCCGAGAGGGTCCGGCGGTTTGTTGCAGATTGCATCCAGGTATTAGGGCCTCTATGGACCGAGAGGTGGAGATGGGTACCCCCTACCAGCTTGTAGTCTAGATAGCTCGACGGATTTAGGGGTATCGGTTGAGGAGCAGGGAACAGGGTCAGCAGGGTCAGCGGGACAAGAGGGCCAGGTTCTCAGGAGAGTTCAAGGATGTTTCAGCTAGGAGTAGGGGTCAGTTCGGGGGTGGTCAGCTCAGCAGACTTTTATATTCAGCACCCCCACTACCCCCTCGAGGTGGTTCGGTGAGGCCTCAGCTTGGTGTTATGCCAGAGCGTTCCTAGCATCCTCCAGCCATCTAGGGTGCACCCAGCAGCTATTCCAGTCATCAGAGATCCTCTAGTTCCTATTTCAGTGCCTTACCAAAGGGTTCACACTGCCCTCCGGCTATTCAGGGTTCTTCCCCTTTCGGGCAGCGGGCTGCAGCACAAGGAGGTTGTATCGAGTGTGGGGAGCCGGGACATACGTGGAGGTATTGTACCAGGTATCGGGTCAAGGCAGTGCAGTAGAGTTATCATCCTAGGAGTTCAGCACCAGCAGTCCGGCCACCTCGAGGTGGAGGACAGGTCGGCAGGGGTCGTCCTAGAGGCGGAAGCCAGTCAGGAGGAGGTCAGCTAGTTCCTGTTCACTCTGGGGGAGTTCAGTCTTCCGAAGCCTCAGCCAGATTTTATGCCATTCCGGCCAGAGCAGATGCAGTGGCCTCAGACGCCGTAATAACATGTATTATCTTAGTATGTGGTAGAGAGGCTTCGGTACTATTTCACCCAGGATCCACGTATTCATATGTTTCAGTACCATTTTCTCATTTTCTGGATGTCCCTCGTGATTCCATGGGTTCTCCAATATATGTGTCCAATCCTGTGGGCGATTTTGTGGTGGTAGACCGGGTCTACCGGTCTTGTGTGATCACTTTCTGCGATTTCGATACCAGAGTAGATCTTTTATTGCTGGATATGATTGATTTTGAGGTTATCCTAGGCATGGATTGCCTATCTCCTTATCATGCTGTGTTAGATTGCCATGCCAAGATAGTCACTTTAGCCATGCCTGAGTCGCCTAGGCTAGAGTGGAGAGGTTCTTCAGTTAGTGCCTCCAGCCGGGTCACTTCCTTCATGAAGGCTCGGCATATGGTCGAGAAGGGTTGTTTGGCTTACCTTGCTTATGTGCGGGACACCACCGCCGAGTCTTCGACCATTGATTCAGTGACGGTGGTGCGAGAGTTTTTAGACGTATTTCCTTCAGATCTTCCAGGCATGCCTCCAGATCGAGATATTGATTTATGTATTGATTTAGCTCCAGATACTGAGCCTATTTCCATTCCCCCATATCGTTGGCTCCTAAGGAGTTGAAAGAGTTAAAGGAACAACTTGAGGAGTTGTTGGCTAAGGGGTTCATCAGGCCGAGTGTGTCGCCGTGGGGTGCTCCAGTCCTATTTGTGAAGAAAAAGGATAGGTCTATGCGGATGTGTATTGATTACCACCAGCTGAATAAGGTTACTATTAAGAATAAGTATCCTCTGCCGCGCATCGATGATTTATTTGACCAGTTGCAGGGTGCTCGTGTGTTTTCCAAGGTTGATTTGAGATCGAGTTATCATCAGTTGAAGATTTGGGCTTCGGATGTTATGAGGACTGCATTTCGTACCAGATATGGCCATTTTGAGTTCCTGGTGATGTCCTTTGGTTTAACTAATGCCCCCACAACATTCATGGACTTGATGAATAGGGTATTCAGGCCGTATATTGATTCCTTCGTCATCATCTTCATTGATGACATCTTGATTTATTCTCGGAGCCTGGGTGAGCATGAGTAGTATTTGAGAGTTGTGCTCCAGACCTTGCGAGAACAGAAGTTGTATGCTAAGTTCTCCTAGTGCGAGTTCTGGTTAGATTCCCTGGCATTTTTGGGGCATGTGGTATCCGGAGAAGGTATCAAGGTTGATCCTCAGAAGATTGAGGCGGTTCAGAGTTGGTCGCATCCTACTTCAGCTTCAGAGATCAGGAGTTTCTTGGGCCTAGCAGGCTATTATCGCCGATTCGTGGAGGGGTTCTATTCTACTGTAGCTCCATTTACCAGATTGACTCAGAAGAATGCCCCTTTTCGGTTGTCCGATGAGTGTGAGGCGAGCTTTCAGAAGCTCAAGTCAGCTTTGACCTCAACACCAGTTCTGACATTCCCTTCCGGTTTTGGGATATATACTGTGTATTGCGACGCTTCACGCGTCGGGTTGGGATGTGTGTTGATGCAGGATGGCAGGGTTATTGCTTATGCTTCGCGCCAGCTGAAGGTCCATGAAAAGAATTATCCTGTGCATGACTTAGAGTTGGCGGCGAGTGTTCATGCTTTGAAGATTTGGCGGCACTATTTGTATGGTGTGTCATGTGAGGTCTACACTGACCACTGCAATTTGTAGCACTTATTCAAGCAGAGGGACATTAATTTGAGGCAGCGGAGATGGCTTGAGTTGTTAAAAGATTATGATCTTACTATTTTGTCTCACACGGGCAAGGCGAATGTAGTAGCATATGCTTTGAGCAATAGGGCAGCGAGTATGGGTAGCTTGGCCTACATTGCAGCTGAGGAGAGACCTTTAGCCTTGGACATTCAGTCCTTGGCCAATCGCCTTGTGAGATTGGACCTTTCAGAGCCTCGTCGAGTTTTGGCTCATGTAGTTGCTCAGTCTTCATTGTTGGGGGAGATTAAGGCTCGACAGTTTGATGATCCATGCCTTGCAGAGCTTAGGGATACGGTGGTCCAGGGAAGGGCCAAAGAGGTTACTTTGGGCGAGGATGGTGTCTTGAGGCTCCAGGGCCGTTTATGTGTTCCTAATATTGATGGCCTGAGGAAGAGAATTCTAGAAGAGGCCCACAATTCTCGGTATTCTGTTCATCCGGGTGCGACAAAGATGTACCATGATTTGAAGCAACAATATTGGTGGAGGTGGATGAAGAAGGATATAGTGCAGTATGTGGCTAGGTGTCTCAATTGTCAGCAAGTCAAGTACGAGCACCAGAGGCTAGGAGGCTTGTTTCAGCAGATGCCCATTCCTGAGTGAAAATAGGAGCGCATCACTATGGGCTTTGTGGTTGGGTTGCCTCGGACTTTGCGGAAGGTTGATGCGGTTTGGGTCATTGTGGATAGATTCACCAAATCGGCGCATTTCATTCATGTGGCTACTACTTATACTATAGAGAGGCTGGCCTAGATTTATGTTCGAGAGATAGTCCGGTTGCACGGTGTGCCGTCCATTATATCAGATCGAGGTCCTCAGTTCACCTCGCACTTCTGGAGAGCATTGCACAGTGAGATGGGAACTCAGATAGATCTCAGCTCAGCATTTCACCCTCAGACTGATGGTCAGTCGGAGCGTACAGTTCAGATTTTGGAGGATATGCTCAAGGCTTGTGTGATTGATTTTGGCGTTCAGTAGGACCAGTTCTTGTCTTTGTCGGAGTTTGCATACAATAACAGTTATCAGTTCAACTTCAACGTCGATACCTCGGATGTCATATTGGCCATAAGTAAAATTGAAGACACCAGGTGGCCGAAGCCTGTATTGTTGGATCCATCAGAAAGAAATCACAACCTAATGTGCGAGTTCCACAACACACAGCCACAGAACTAAGGACTGCAGATAGCTCAAAGAAGAAGTGGCTCGGTTAATTAGCAAAGGACATCTCAGGGAGTTTCTCAGCGACCAAGCTAAAACCCAAATTCAAGAAAAGAAGATAAACAGGAAGAACGAGACAGGAGAATCACATCACGTCATCCACATGATCATGGGAGGGATCGACATCCTGCAAGAACCGGTCCTCAGACGAATGAGGATATCCATCACCAGGGAAAAAAGGACACGAGGGTATATTCCCAAAGGAGCCCTCACGTTCAGTGACGAGGACATCGAGATCCTGTCGCAACCTCACAATGATGCTCTGGTAATCTCTTTTCTTGTTAATACATTTCAAACTAAACATGTACTTGTGGATCCAGGTAGCTAGGCCAACATAATCCGGTCTAGAGTGATGGAGAAACTCGGGTTACTCGAACAAATCGTGCCAGCCACTCGAGTGCTAAACGGATTCAACATGGCAAGCGAGACAACCAAGGGAGAAGTTACCATCCCGGTCAACATGGTTGGCACAATACAAAACACCAAATTTCACGTCATCGATGGGGACATGAGATACAACGCCTTACTAGAAAGGCCATGGATACACTGCATGAGGGCGCTGCCGTCAACCCTCCATCAGATGATGAAATTTACCTCAAAGGAGGGAGTAAAGACAGTATATGGGGAGCAACACATCGCAAAGGAAATGTTCTCGGTGCACGATGTGGCGCCAACGACAACGCTCGCCGCAAAAATATACCCTCAGCCGCTTTCGGACTCTTGAGTAATGGATCGTACCGCATCCATGGGCGGATAAGGGTTGCGCATAGCCGAAACTAAGGCGCCACCGTGAACGAGATATGACTAACCCCCTTTGCTGTTTGGATTAAAATTAGCGCTAACTTGTGTGCAAATACCAAACAAGGAAAAGACGAGATTCCTCCCGACTCATGAACCTCGGGTCTTAAGGCATGCACTGCACTCTTTTCCTTCAGTCGGATTTTTGTCCCGGAAAGGGTTTTGCCGGCAAGGCTTTTAACGAGGCAGCACACATATGCTACCCGAGGGGGAATTAGAGGAAGTATTCGAAGCTTTAATTCAGTCAGCCTCAAATACTACGGGGGTCATCCTAGGAGACGGTGTTCTCGGTGGAGTCAAAGCAAGTGGAGGAGGGTTCCAAGAGGAAATTATGTACTAGGACCAAACGGTCGGATGAACCGTGTCCGCGTGAAAGGGTCGAATCTCCGACAAACAAAGCATGTATTTGTACTAAGCAACAAAAAGACTGTTTTTTCGCCGACAAAATTTAAAGAAACTGCCATTTTTAGGGGAAGCCCCTGAAACTGTCTCGGGGACTGTCGCCAAAGCCAAAGGTAGTAAGATCCCAAGCGGGTGACCACGGGTTTTCTCGAAGTTGTAAGGCTTCGAGTATGGCATAACCTAAACATACAATCCCGAATTCAAAAGTCAAGGCTATATATTTTAACTTGTATGACCCCTAAAAAGGCATACCCTCGAGTATAGATGCCGAGGACGAGATACTCGGGATTGAGGGTACGGCCAGATAAGAATGACTACGGTCATTGAGGCTACGACCAGATAAGAATGAATACGGTCATTGAGGCTACGGCCAAATAAGAATGACTACGGTCATTGAGGCTACAACAAATAAGAATGACTACGGTCATTGAGGCTACAGCCAGATAAGAATGACTACGGTCAGTGAGGCTACAACCAAATAAGAGTGACTAAGGTCATTCAGGCTACGACCAAATAAGAATTACTACGGTCATTCAGGCTACGGCCAAATAAGAATGACTACGGTCATCCAGGCTACGGCCAAATAAGAATGACTACGGTCATTGAGGTTACGACCAAATAAGAATGACTACGGTCATTGAGTCTACGGCCAAATAAGAATGACTAAGGTCATTAAGGCTACAACCAAATTAGAAATGACTACGGTCAGCAAGGCTACGACCAAATTAAGAGAGATTCGGGGATGCCCGACTACCGCCGTGAAATTATATCCTGCGAACATATTTTGGAAAGAACCGGTTGAAACCATGCTGCCTTTGGTGTAAACAAGAGTTTTGAAACATTTTTCATGATTGCTCGCAAGGTAAGGCTCTTTTGGGTCGTCGAAGAGTCAAACGAACACAAAAAATTTCCAAGTGAATCTTTCAACAATGAGAAATATAGTCATGCTGAAGGTTGGTTCAAGTTAAATCAAATAAAACCCGAGGGTGGACGTCCTCGAGTCAAAACTTGACTCAAAGGTCAATGACCCAGGATAGGTTAAACTAAAAACGCCAAAAAGCTAGCACATCAAGGCCTAAGGGTTGACAATGAAGGGCCTATATGCCGGTTCGACCTTGTAATTAAAGGCATAAACGCAAAGGAAGCGACACCAGGCCGCTTTGATCGGCCATCGGTACGCTCCAAGATCAGGAAATTAAGGAAAACAAATGTGAATAACAGAGATCCTCGCATGATGCTTGCTAATGCATCTACAAATTCTTCCAACAAAGGTACAAAAAAAAAGCCCTAACTTACTTTCCGGGAAAGTTCCCCCGAAGATCCTTGAACATCTGCACTCACAACAGAAAGGAAAAACTGGGGGTCGATCTCATCCGTTTTGGCCTGCTTTATCTCTTCAGAAAGATCAAAGCCTCGAGCGTGTATCTCCTCAAGGGTCTCCCTATGGGACTTACATCAAGCATATTCCTTGCTCCATCTCTCTTTATAATAGGCTTCCCTCAGCACGGCTCGAGCATCGGTAGCATCCCTCAGGTGTCCATCTTCTTATCAGCCTTTGTTCCCGCTTCCTCAGCTTCGGCCTGAGCATCGATAGCCTCGGTTTTTATTCGTAGCAGATCAGCTTCAAGCCTCTCTACTCGGCTCGTTAACGCCGAATTATCTTCCTAAACATTCCGAAGATGATCTTCAAGGGCAGAAGCCTTAGCCAGAGCACTCTTACTGTCTCCAACCTGAGCGTCATTCAGAGGCTTGAGCCGAGCGCACTCACGCTCGGCCTGATCGGCCTTGCCCCAGAGACGCTCTAAGTCCTCCGTCTTCTCCCACAACTGCAACATCAGAGCATTAGACCTTGAAAACAGGAGGAAAAGCACGTACGACGCTAAAAACATACAAACACCAAAAGCGAGAGTCACCTGTTCTTCAAGGCGATCCTCGTAGTCTAGGCACCGACTAACCTCATACCGAAGGTGTGTCAGTTCCTTCACATGTTCATTGCTAAGGAGCTTGAAGAATTGCTCCCCATCCAGAGCCTTCCGCTATTCATACCTGAGCTTGTCAAAGACCAGTAGATGGCGAGTGTTAGTTAAAAAGGAGATACGAAATCAGAGCGCCAGTAATAAATTGGACCTTACCGTGGCGCAAAACTGTTGCGCATCTTCAAAGGACAAAAAAACGCCTTTGGTATGGGTCTTAGCAGCCCCATCCCCGTCCGACAGGCCTCGGTCAAAGAATCGCGTCTAAGTACCTTCATCATGCACTTTCCCCCCCGAAGAACTTTCATAAAGGAGATTAGGAAAGGACGAGGGAGAAGCCACATCACCGCTTTTGCATCTCTGGGAGGAATTAGCCTCACGGCCAACCTCTTCGTCTGCCGATGAGACCTTTCGCTAGGTGCGCTGTCCTAGCCCCGGAGACGTCGACCCTTTACCATCTTTAGGGAAGTCCGATTTTGCTCCCGGTAGCCCTTCGGCATCTGCAAAAGGAGGGATCAAACAGAAAGAAAACTAATCCTCAGGGAAAAGGAATTCGGCGATTCTTACCTTGGGGTTGAGCCTCCCATATACCCTTCGATAGGTCCTGCCATCTACGCTCATCGTGATATGAGCAAGCCCATCAGACCCCGAATCCAACCCGCCAAGTCGGGGACTTCGCGTGGAGACCACGAGGCAGCTAAATGTTTTATATATATATATATATAAAGATATTTAGTATGAGGCCTGCGTCTCCATCGGACAAATGCAATAGGGATAAAAGTACGCCACTTACGCGTAAGATTCCATTTCTCAAGAAACGGCAAAAATTCTGCAGGAATTATGTCGGCGGTCCGCACTCGGACAAATCGCCCCATCCATCCCTGATCTTCGTTCTTATCTCCCTTGGCAACGAAGGGCTTGGAGGTCAGACGCAACAAGGTAACCAGCCCCCTGCAATGCATAGAGTGATACAGCCTAATGAGGTCGTCGAGGGTAAACTCGTTTTGGCCTTCTCTACAAAAAACCTAAACATACTGTCGATCCTCAAAAACGATGGGCGGACCTTCGCCAGAGTAAGTTGGAATTCCCGACAAAATATGAGGATGACCTTATCAAGGGGACCCAATGTTAAGGGGAATGTATACACGCTCAGGAACCCTTCCACGTGAGTCTTGATGTCTTCCCCCGAGGAGGGGACCCGCAGTGTCACCTCTCTTCCCTATCCACAATCTCTCTGTACTGCCTCGAGGAGATCTTCTCCTTTCGACGACATGAGCCCCCGTGTGCGTTCTCGGGCGCTCTGAACATGGGGGGACCCCCCTGACGCAAGACCCTCCTTCGAGGTAAGAGGTCTCGTAAGTTTCCCGTCATAAACTGACGGTGTACCATCGGCCAAACAAAGAGCATAGTCAGACTTTTCCTCTCCTTGTCTTACGAGTGCAGGAGCGGCGGCCATAATTGTCGTGTAGTAAATAAAGAGATACTTGGAGCAAGGATACTTGGATAAGACAGCAAAGCGATGAGCGATGGAATAATTGTACAATGGAGCTATTATTCTATAGAACAAAGCCTTCGAGGAAGAAGCAAGAGTGCATATACTTATATATACATATATATAAATAAAGCAGCGGCTGTTCGCCTAAGTCCGAAGGCCAATAAATTCCAACAAGCACATTTATTCCCTCTTTGGGACTCAGACATCCTCGATAAATTCCACCCAATTTGGGGATCCCCCCCAGTCGTAATCATGAAACCTTAAGGATCACATATGTTGATGCAATCTAAGACTGAGCTTGGCCTCAAGGGCCCGGCTGTCCCAAGCACGGGATCCATAGAATTGAAATCGAATCTAGAAGGGGTAACTTCTCAAAGGGAAATTCAAAGGCAAATATGAAATCTCTATTTTTACAAGAATATGCACAATGTTATGTCTTCACAAATGCTACCCTGAGGGAAAGGGAAAAGCGGGACTACTCTTGACCCTCTTTGTTAACCGAATCACGAGCGGAATCGCCATCGGAGCCGGCATCCGACGAGGATGTAGGCGCCGTCTCTTCCTCCAATACCCTGGCCTCTTCGACCTCGGTGTGAAAATTGGCACCCCGAGCGATCACCTCCTCAAACTCTAGCCTCATAGCTTGGGCGCGAGCATGCTCAACAGCTCGAGCCAGTTTTCGCCCTGCCTCTTCAGATATTTTCCTAGCCTGATTATTAGCGGCAACGGCGTCCCGCCTATACGGTGTGATGTGCTCTTCGGCCTCGTACTCGGCCGCAGGTAGGCGAGTTGTCTCCTCTCGAGCATTTCGGAGAAGGTCCTGGGTCGAAGTCAGCTCCCCTCGCAGAAGCTGACCCTCTGAGGCCATAACCTTAGTTCGCCCCCTCAGCTCACGGATTTCTTTATCCTTAGCTACTGCCTCCTCTTGAAGCCGTTATGCGAGAGCACTCTTCCAAAGTACCCGCAAAAAGCAAACCAAATTAGTAAAGATGATTTTGCATAATGGTAGTCTTACAAAGCGCCACGGTACCTGTTCGTCGAAACTATCTTCGAGCGCCTGCAGCTCGCCCTCTTTATGAGCTAGGGAGACCTTTAACCCCCTTATCTCGGAGGCAGACTCCTCGAGATCCCCCTCGCAGTGGGAAAGTTTGATGTTTAAGCTGGAAAAAACCTAGACGTACGCTTCATTAGGCCTGCTGCATAGAAGAAGGCGATTAAGCGAACAGAGGAAAAGCCCTGGGATGACTAAAAGGTGGTCAGAAAAAGTACCCGCTCCAAATGTCCCTCAGCCTCACCAAAAGTGTTGGGGGCATTAGGATTAACTGCGTCCTTAATATCATCAAATATGCCTTCAAAGGTATCATCTCCCCTTCGGAGGATGCCTTCACTTGGAGAGCCCCGGTCCCGGGCATCCTTAATCTCCCCGGAGTAAAATCACGGGCCCAGACCAGAACCACACGATGAGTCAAGGCCGAGCCCTCCGAATTCACCGAGGTGGACCGTGTCGTGGCCCGATGATGGCTCGAGAGCCGCAACCAAATCTCCCTTGAAATTTGCCCCCGAGCAGGGGAGAGCAACATCAGTCGTCCTAAGCTCTTCGACCTAACATTCAGCGGTCGGTGAGGCGGTAATGTTCTTCCATAACCTTCGTACCAAAGGGAGATTATCCTCATCCTCGCCTTCAACTGCGGCATAGGGACGCAGGAGAACAACCGGAATCGGAACTAACACTTTTGTCCTAGACTTGTGGAATTTTGTCTTCTTTGCTTGAGGAGACTCATATGGCACTCCTCTTCTCTTCCTCTGGGCCTCACCAGGCTTCGAAGTCGCTTCCTCACCAGGAGGAGGCGTCCTCATCAGCAGGATATCACCGAGACCTGTATTTAAAGGTTACATGAGGACAACGTGTTTAAAGAGAAATCACAAGAAAATCGATGGGAGAAAGATTACTATGGTTCTTGGCTTGCCACCTCGTCTGCGCTAAAACACGCCAAGATTGCCCATTGTACGGGAAGGCAGAATCGATTTGTGCGACCCACCCAAACAGATCTTGGATCGGGTCAGGACGTCAAGCGGTAGATGTGAAAACATGGGAAATTCAATTCGATGTGTAAATATATAAAAACATAGATATTGAATATTACTTACGCGCCACATTCCACTCCTCCGGAAATGGTATGATGTCCGCTGAATTAATATCAGAGGTCCTCTCCCGGACGAACATGTTCATCCATCCTCGATCTCTGGTCTCATCGGTGGTTATGAAAAATGGCTTCGCAGATCGATGTTGAAGCCTGATCAGGCCCACTTGATATAAGAGGGGACTATATAACCGTATCAAATGGTCGAGAGTAAAAGCCATACCCTCGATGCGATTTGAGAAGTATCAAAGCATGTATACTATCCTCCAAAATGAAGGATAAATTTAGCCAAGCGTCACTCGGTACCGTTGGAAAAAATCAAGAATCACCGGGTCCACCTGTGGGGACGAAGGTTCGACAAGACCTAAAGTAAAAGGGTATGTACAGATACTAAGGAAGCCCTCTTTATAGGATGTTATATCCTCTTCAGCATTCGGGATTTCAACATGAACCGCTTCTGCCCAGTCGTAGTCTGTTTTTACCTTTTCCGTTCTGGATAGGACGTTGATATAACTGGACGTGGGTTCGCGCCGACTTGGCGTGTTGGGAGGATTTTCAACGGTAAGGTCGGAGGTCATCTCGAAGTCCTTAGGAACACACTGCTCAATTATCGGTAGTTTCTTCGTTTCATCCTCGAGCGGGCGAGCAGATGAAGAAGCATCCTCTCGGGAGGGGACTGTCCTAGAGGTTTTGGCCATGAATGTATCGAAAAAGAAGACGAAATGGTTAGCGCGAAAAACAAATTGACACAGAGGGGTCTGGGAGTTCACATAAATAACTTGAAGGTTGCTGTAAAAACGCACGTCGTGAGTGAGTGCATTATTTATAGGGCCTGGAAGCAAACACCCGAAGAGCATAAAGGCTGGATTTTATGATTGATCAAAAGTTTTGGGTAACTGAGTTGTCAATGACCCCTGTGCAGCCTGTGAGAGTAGGCCATTTAATGTTTTGATGGAATGATTTCATGACGGGAACCTCAATGGAA
This sequence comes from Nicotiana undulata, assembly GCA_005239495.1. NCBI lineage: Eukaryota > Viridiplantae > Streptophyta > Magnoliopsida > Solanales > Solanaceae > Nicotiana > Nicotiana undulata. The sequence continues at coordinate 23,601 of ML273749.1, read as the reverse complement.
TGAATGGTAAAAAAAGAACGTTTCTTATCATTCCACTCTAAGAAACGCGGGGACTATCTGTATACGGTCGTAACCAGAAAGGTTGATTTCTATGCCTGGCACGGCATAAGGTGACGTGTTCGCGTAATTATCGAGATGTGGTCCGAAGCCCAGCCTTAGGCGTTCCCACGATCCGATCTCAAGGTAGTATAAGTCGGGGATCGACGTCAGGAGCCAGCACGAAGTTCGGGGCAGGCTGTCCTACGATAAAGTACAGTGTCGTACTCAAACATTAAATAGCAGTATCAAATGTCAATCTTGGCAATAAATATTGATGTACTATATTTGAACCCTCACTACTATAAAAAGGGTATTCTTGTCATATTGTGAGGAGGAGGAGACAACAAAAACACAACATATAGAATACAAGAACATTCTCTGCTTTTACTATCAAACTCTTCCTAGTTTTCTTTATTAGCTCGTTTATTTACATTTATTGCTTTCTTTTGCTTGTTCTTCATGTATTGCCTATCATTTATCATAAATAGCATATCTCAAGGCTTGTAAGTGCGTTATACCTTCATCGACCATCTGACCCAGGCCTGAGCCTCTGTCTCAGGAACACCCGAGGTCGACGTCGAGCCTCCGACTTTTGGCACTCTAGTTTGCTTTCCCCTAGCTTCTGATCGTTTATCTCACTGTTTTGTACAAACACACCTAGCTGTAATCACTCAATAACTTTTATTAAGATAAATTACGTATTTTTAGAACCACATAATCAAATATAATTGTAGTTACCATTTTTACGGTAAACAATCTTTCTGGTCATTCCCTCCGTTCTAGTTTATGTGAACCTATTTTCTTTTTGGTCTGTTCCAAAAGAATGATCACTTTCTACATTTGGAAACAATATAGGTTAAACTTCCAATTCTATCCTTAATGAGAAGCTTTTATAACCACATAAATTCTCTAGGCCCCTTTTTGACTTGTTTAGGACCATAAATCCCAAAAGTATTCATTTTTTCTTAAACTTCGTGCCAAGTCAAACAGGTTCACATATATTGGAACGGAGGAAGTAGTATTTTTATACTGCATACAAGTTATTCTAAATGGCCCGCTTTAGGCTTGCCTCTACTTTGTCGGAGTTAGTCTCGACACTTACAGAGTACACGGGGTCGGTTGTACTTATACTACACACTGCACTTCTTGTGCAGATTTTAGAGTTGATCCTAGCGGCGGTCAATAGACTACTCAGATTGATTGCTTGACGGATACTTGAGGTAGTACTACACGGTGTTCGCAGCCCTGAAGTCCCCTTCTACGTGATTCTAGTTGTTTATTTCATTTCAAATGGTCATGTTTCATTTAGACCATTATTTGTATATCTAGTCGCTCGTGTACTTGTGACACTAGTTCTGTGATTGTATCTAGATATCGTTGTTGTTATGATTTTTCTCACACTATTTCAGTTTCTTAGTTATTATTTAATTTGAATTGTTAAAAATGGCTAAAAATGATTCTAACGTTAGCTTGCCTTTCAAGTGGAATGTTAGGCGTCATCACAACCCCGAGGGTGGGAATTCTGGGTCGTGACACACGGCCATGTACATGATCAAAATCAAAACCAAACTAATTATATTGGTTTGGATCGGTTAAGTATTGTCGATGTTTTTGGATATTTTTGAATTTTGTTACTTGCATATTATTTCTACTTTTTTAGATTTATAAATAAATTTATGATAGGTGAATATATGTTTAAAAAGAATTTGACAAACATACTTAATATATTATATTACCTTTTTGTTTTTAACTAACTATTTTTGTTATCTTTGAAAATTTCTTTAGTTATTTTATTAACTACTAGTACTTCTTTAGAAACTATTGTTAAATTTTTTTTTCTCTTTAAATTTTAAGTAGTTTATGACCCGCTCTTCTACAAAAAAGTTGGCTAGTTACGATCCAGAAATTGAAAAATCTCTTCGATTGTGCAGGAAAGGACAAATATCATCTTCTCAAAGCATAGCTCGTGAAGGAATGGAGAATGTCACGACCCAAAATTCTAACCCAGGTCGCGATGGCGCCCAACACCGGGGTCAGGCAAGCCAACACTTATCTAACCAAGGGTTCTTTTTATTAGATTAAACAATTCATCATATACCAAATTATAAGGTTTGAAACATAATGTCGAAAGATAATTAACCAGTTTAAATCCCAAAGTAGTCGTAAAGAGGCGCGAGCCAAAATATATATACAGGCTAAAATCCATGATAACTACTACGTGTGTGCCAGGAACTAGTGTCACGAATATCACAGGCATACTAACTGAATATACAAAAGATAGAATATACAATCCCACTGTCTAAAATAAATAGACGGGAACATAAGCAAAAGAAAACTCCAGGGTGCTGCTGGATCGTCAGGGCAAGCAGCTCACCGTGAAGTCAGGTCCGCTACAGTCGATATCTAGCTCTAGTATGATAACCAGAAGCACCAGCCTCAGAACTTGTACAGTTAAGTACAGAAGTGCAGCATGAGTACATAAATAAATATGTACCCAGTGAGTATCCCGTCTAATCTCGAAGAAGTAGTGACGATAGGTCGACTTGACACTCACTAAGGTCCAACAGTAGAATATAACAGGATACAATGTAAACAGTAGGCATGTATGACAGTGTACAACAAATACGTATAAAAACACAGAAATCCAAGTAAAAACTGAAAGTAAATGACAATATCCACTGTTTGTTTTCCCCAAACATCGGTCAAATCAATATCACTGAAACAGTACCAAATAGTCGTGCGCACACAATACCGATTTATCATCTAAGCGCTGAATAGTCGTAAAGCTTCCCTCGCTCGCGAATCATACGTGCGAGTCGGGTGCTGACACATAGTACTGATTTACCATAAAATTTCCCCCGTCCGCGGATCATGCCTGCGACTCGGGTGTTGACACACTTGTACCGATTTATCATAAAGCTTCTCCAGCTCGCGAATCATACCTGCGACTCGGGTGCTGACTCTTATATATACATATATATATATATACCAAATTTATCAATAAGCTCAATAGAGGCTATACTTGTAACAAGGATCAATTCACTAGAAATTCAGAGGCATCTTCCCACCATTTTCATGTTAGTTCAAAGATAATAAGAAACTCAAGGTATGCCTAAAGACAGTTATGCGTCACATAAAACATGCTTGTGAGTCCTAAAACTACCCAACATGGCATAATAGTCGCTACGTACGGACTCTCGTCACTTGGTACGCACGTAGACCCCAACACAATTATACATCGCATATCGAACACCTATTGGGACAATTACCTCTTACAAGGTTAGAAAGGAGACTCACCTCGTGTCGAATCTACCTCTCGAACAAAGGATGCGCCCGAAACTCCGAACTCTACACCCGAGGACTCGCAACTAGCCAAATATTGTACAATTATATCAATTCATGCTTAAAGTAGAGAAATTATCCTATTTATTCAAAATTTCAACATTCTTGAAAAACTCCCAAATTTCAACCCTGGGCCCGCACGCTCAAATTCCGAAAATTCTCGAAGGAATCACTCACCCATAGCCTAAGGATCGCTAATATACGATTTTTACTTGAATTCATGGTAACAAATGAGTAATTCACCAATTTCCTCAAGAACCCTAAGTTAATACCCAATTCTTGATTTTTCAATGATTTAGCGGTTGATTCAATTAGTAATTCATGTATTAAACTAGTATTAGTGTAGATTTACTTACCTCTTTAGCAGCTAGGTCATGCAACCTCTTCCCCCAAGCTCCCAAGTCTTTAATGAAGGTGGAAGATGAAAGAAATGGGTAAAATCCTGTGTTTTAAAGAGACACACTGCCTGAGCCTATAGTGATTTCGCACATGCGGCTCAAGGACCGCACCTACGGTCTCGCGCCTGCGAGTTGGGGCTCGCACCTACGGAACTGGACGAGTGGGGGTGGGGTCGCACCTGCGGAGGGATGACCGCACCTGCGGACCTTTGTCCGCACATGCGAGAAAAGGGGACCTCACCTGGGGTCGCACCTGCGATGCTTGGGACCGCTAGAGCGGTCCCGCACCTGTGTCTGGGCAACCGCACCTGCGGTCACACCAGATCAGGTGCACCAGCAGTTGCATCAGCTGGGTTTTAGCCCCTTTTGGTGCCCGAGAGGCACCTGGGCCTACTCGATCCCCCGTCCAAATATACCAACAAGTCCTAAATCATAATACGGACTCACTCGACCCTTCGGAACACTCAAAACATAGACTAAAATCCAAATCACAACCCAAAACCCCTAGATTCATAACTTAAGAACTTCAAGTTCTTGATTTCTATAACAATGCACCGGACCGACCTATACTCCTCGGAATGACACCAAATTTTGCAGGAAAGTCATGAATGACATAAAGAAACTATTACCGGTCTTGGAATTCCGTTCGGACCTCGATAACATAAAATCACAATCCAAACCAAATTTCAAATTTTAAGGATATTCTTATTTCTATATTGGGCGTCCAAATACTCCCAGGTCATCATAAACACGTTTCGAACACACACCCAAGTCCGAAACCATCGTACAAAGCTACTGGAGCTATCGGAACTAGATTCCGAGGTCGCTTACTCAAAATGTTGACCAAAGTCAAATCTGGCCAAAAAGGCCAACCTTAAGGAACCAGGTGTTCCTATAGCACTCTAAACACTTCCAAATCCCGAACCACCCGACCCCCCAAGCCATAAATCACGCGAAGCCGCTATGGGAAATATCATTTAGGGGAACGGGGTCCCAATACGCAAAAACGACCGGTCGGGTCGTTACATTCTCCCCCTCTTACGATCTAGAATCGTACCTGAAATGCTGAACAGATGTGGATATCTGCTCCGCATATCCTCCTCGGACTCCCAAGTCGCCTCCTCAGCTGATTGGCCCCTCTACTGGACCTTTACTGCAGAAACTCTCTTGGACCTCAATTGACGGTCCTGCCTGTCAATAATAGCAACTGGCTCCTCCTCGTAGCCCAACTTCTCATCCAACTGAATAGTGCTAAAATAAACCACGTGAGAGAAGTCGGCGTGATATCTGCGAAGCATGAATACATGAAAGACCGGATGGACTCCTGATAAACTGGGAGGTAAAGCTAGCTCATAAGCAACCTCTCCGACTCGCCTCAATACCTCAAAAGGACCTATAAATCTTGGGCTCAGCTTGCCCTTCTTCCCGAATCTCATAATGCCCTTCATCAGCAATATCTTTAGCAGGACCTTATCTCCCTCCATAAATGCTACATCACGCGCCCTCTGATCCGCGTAACTCTTCTATCTGGATTGTGATGTGCGAAGCCTCTCCTGAATTATCTTTACCCTCTCCAAAGCATCTCTCACTAGATCCATGCCATATAACTTAGCCTTGCCAGGCTCAAACCACCCAATAGGCGAACGACACCGTCGACCATACAAAGCCTCAAAGGGAGACATCTCGATGCTGGACTGATAACTATTATTGTATGAAAACTCAGCCAAAGGCAAGAACTGGTCCCACTGACCTCCAAAATCAATCACACAAGCCCTGAGCATGTCCTCCAATATCTAAACTGTACGCTCCGACTGGCCATCAGTCTGAGGGTGAAATGCTGAGCTGAGATCTGTCTGAGTGCCCATCTCACTGTGCAATTCTCTCCAGAAGTGCGAGGTGAACTGAGGACCTCGGTCTGATATAATGGACACCAGCACGCCGTGCAACCGGACTATCTCCCGAATGTAGATCTGGGCTAGCCTCTCAGAAGTGTAAGTAGTAACCACAGGAATGAAATGCACCGATTTTGTTACCCTATCCACAATGACCCAAACCGCGTCAACCTTCCGCAAGGTCCGAGGCAACCCATCCACGAAGTCCATAGTGATGTGCTACCACTTCCACTCAGGAATGGGCATCTGCTGAAGTAGGCCTCCTGGCCTCTGCTGCTCGTACTTCACCTGTTGGAAACTAAGGCACTGAGCCACATACTCCACAATGTCTTTCTTCATCCGCCTCCACCAGTAATGCTGCTTCAAATCACGATACATTTTTGTCGTACCCGGATGAACGGAATACCAAGAACTGTGGGACTCTTCTAGAATCCTCTTCCTCAGTCCATCAATATTAGGAACACACAAACGGCACTGAAGTCTCAGAACACCATCCTCGCCCGTAGTAACCTCCTTGGCCTTACCCTGGACCACTGACTCCCGAAGCTCTACTAAGCACGGATCATCAAACTGTCGAGCCTTAATCTCTCCCAATAGTGAAGACTGAGCAACCACATGTGCCAGAACCCGACGAGGCTCCGAAAGATTTAATCTCACCAGGCGATTAGCCAAGGACTGAATGTCCAAGGATAACGGTATCTCTTGTGCTGCAATGTAGGCCAAGCTACTCATACTCTCTGCCTTCCTGCTCAAGGCATCCACTACCACATTTGCCTTGCCCGGATGATAAAGAATGGTGATATCATAGTCCTTCAACAACTCAAGCCATATGTGCTGCCTCAAATTAAGATCCCTCTGCTTGAACAAGTGCTGCAAGCTGTGGTGGTCTGTATAAACCTAACATGACACTCCATACAAGTAGTGTCTCCAAATCTTCAGTGCATGAACAATCGCCGCCAACTCCAGATCGTGCACATGATAATTCTTCTCATGAACCTTCAGCTGCCGCGAAGCATAAAAAATAACTCTTCCATCTTGCATCAACACACATCTCAAACCAACGCACGAAGCGTCGCAATACACAGTATACATCTCAGAACTGGAAGGCAATGTCATAACTGGTGCTGAGGTCAATGCCGACTTGAGCTTCTGAAAGCTCGCCTCACACTCGTCGGACCATCAAAATAGTGCATTCTTCTGAGTCAATCTGGTCAATGGAGCTGCAATAGAAGAGAAACCCTCCATAAATCGGCGATAATAGCCTGCTAGGCCCAAGAAGCTCCTGATCTCTGTAGCTGAAGTAGGACGCGGCCAACTCTTAACTGCCTCAATCATCTGAGGATCAACTTTGATACCCTTTCCGGATACCACATGCCCCAAGAATGCCACGGATTCTAACCAGAACTCACACTTGGAGAACTTAGCGTATAACTTTTGTTCCCGCAAGGTCTGGAGCACAACTCTAAAATGCTTCTCATGCTCACCCAGGCTTTGTGAGTAAATCAAGATGTCATTAATGAAGACAATGACGAAGGAATAAATATACGACCTGAACACCCTATTCATCAAGTCCATGAATGTTGCTGGGGCATTAGTCAAGCCAAAGGACATCACCAAGAACTCATAATGACCATATATGGTGCGAAAGGCAGTCTTCGGAACGTCTGAGGCCCGAATCTTCAACTGATGATAACCCGGTCTCAAATCAATCTTAGAAAACACACGAGCACCCTACAATTGGTCAAACAAATCATCGATGCGCGACAGAGGGTACTTGTTCTTAATGGTCACCTTATTCAACTGGCGGTAATCAATACACATCCGCATAGACCCATCCTTATTCTTCACAAATAGAACTGGAGCACCCCACGGTGACACACTCGACTTGATGAACCCTTTAGACAACAACTCCTCAAGCTGCTCCTTCAACTCCTTCAGCTCCTTAGGAGCCATGCGGTACAGGGGAATGGAAATAGGCTGAGTATCTGGAGCTAAATCAATGCAGAAATCAATATCACGATTCGGAGGAATGCCTGGAAGGTCTGAAGGAAATACATCGGAAAACTCTCAAACAACTGGCACTGAATCAATAGTCAGGGACTCGGCAGTGGTGTCCCGCACATAAGCAAGGTAAGCCAAACAACCCTTCTCAACCATATGCCGAGCCTTCATGAAGGAAATAACCCGGCTGGAGGCACTAACTGAAGAACCCCTCAACTCCAGCCTAGGAGACTCAGGCATGGATAAGGTAACTATCTTGGCATGGCAATCCAGCACGACATGATAAGGAGATAGCCAATCCATGCCTAGAATAACCTCGAAATCAACCATGTCAAGCAATAATAGGTCTGCTCTAGTCTCGAACCCACAAAAGGTAATCACACAAGACCGATAGACCCGGTCTACCACCACAGAATCACCCACAGGGGTGGACACATATATGGGAGAACCCAAGGACTCACGACGAACACCCAGAAAATGAGCAAATAGAGCCGAGACATATGAATAAGTGGATCCTGGATCAAATAATACTGAAGCCTCTCTACCTCACACTGAGATAATACATGTGATCACGGCGTCTGAGGCCAATTCATCTGATCTGGCTGGAATAGCATAGAATCTGGCTGAAGCACTTGGAGACTGAGCCCCACCAGAGTGAACAGGAGCTGACTGACCTCTCCCTAACTGGCCTCCCCCTCTAGGACGACCTTTGCTGCCTTGTCCTCCACCTCTGGGTGGCCAGACTGCTGGTGCTGAACTCATAGGCTGATAACCCTGTTGCACTGTCTTGCCCCGAAACCTGGGACAAGCCCTCCTCACATGGCCTAAATCCCCGCAGTCGTAACATCTCACACGTGGCATATACTGCTGCCCCGAAGAAGAATCTTGAATGGCCGAGGAGCGATGTGAACCCTCTGGCATAGCACTGAAATAAGAACTGGAGGATCTCTGGCAACTGGAGTAACCACCGGGTGAACTCTGAATAACTGGATGACGGTAAGAACGCTCTGGTATGGCGCTGAACTGAGGCCTCACTGGAACACCTCGGGGAGGTAGTGGAGGTGCTGAATATGAAGGCCTGCTGGGATGATCACCCCAAAACTGACCTCTGCTCCTAGCTGGGGCATCCCTGAAATCTCCTAAGAACCTAGCCTTCTTGTCCTTCTGACCCTGCTCCTTGCTCCTCGACCGATAACCCTCGATCCTGCGAGTAATCTCTACCACGAGCTGGTAAGGATTACCCATCTCCACCTCTCGAGCCATGGTGGCTCTAATACCTGGATGCAATGCCGCTACAAGCCTCTGTAATCTCTCAACATCGGTGGGTAATATCATAAGTTCAAGGAAGGACAGCTCTGAAAATCTGGCCTCATAATTTGTCATTGACATATGCCCCTGCTCTAGCTGCTCAAACTGACGCCGCAGATCTTCCCTCTCAGAGGGTGGAATATATTTGTCTAAGAACATCTGCATGAACTGCTCCCAAGTGATAGGAGGAGAGTCTTCTGGCTTGCTGAGTATATAGGACTGTCTCCACTTGCGAGCTCTGCCCTCTAACTGAAATGTGGTGAAATCCACTCCATGGGACACTAGGATCCTCATATTGTGCAGTCTGTCCCTGCACCTATCAATAAAGTCCTGGGCCTCCTCACCTCGCTCACCCCCAAAACCTGGAGGGAGAAATCGATCCCATCTGTCTAACATCTTCTGCGGATCGCCGCCCGCAGCTAGTCTGGGCTCCTGTGCTACTACTACAGGCTGGATACCACCCACGGGCAATGTACCTGGGGTATGATGAACTGATGTTACTTGTCCTTTGGCCTAGACGGTAGGGGTATGGGCTACCCCTCTTGCCTGAGAAGTGGCAGGGTCTGCTGGAAATAAATCAGCCTAGGACACGGTGTCCATAAACCTCATCATACGACCCATGACCTCTTGGAAGCCGGGCGCCGTCATGAAGTCCACTGGGGCTGGATCTGCTGGGGGCACCTTGTCCTGCTCCCCTATGATAGGATCCTCTTGTAGTGGAACTGGAATAGCTCTGGGACGCCCTCATCCCCTACCTCGAGTCGGTGCCCTCCCCCTGCCTCGACCACAACCTCGGGCAGCAGGGGTAGCGGCGTCTCCTGGATCAGGAACATCGAATGCGCGCGTCCTCACCGTCTGTGAGAGAATAGAAGAATTAGTTTTAGTACATCATCGATTGAACGATAGAATATGGAATAAAGAGAAGTTTCCTAACACCCTATAGCCTCCTGAAGATAAGTACAGACGTCTCCGTATCGATCCGCAACACTCTACTAGGCCTGCCGTGACTCGTGAGACCTACGTGAACCTTGAGCCCGAGTGGTATCATGTTTCCTAACACTCAGTTGTATCATGTTTAACTGATTTCGAAACTCAGTCTTACTTATACTATTTTGTGATGTGAAAATGATATTTTGGGTTGAGTATCCTGTTTACTGATAGCCCGAGTGGCGTTTTGAGAGATTTATGACTGACTGTGGCTGAGGGCCTATGTTGTGAGGATATTATGGGATTGGGTTGCACGCCGTAGCATGTTACACTGTTATTTTATGTGAGAGGCCGAGAGCCTGAGTGATTATGCCACGAGATGGCTTGATATTAGCGCTTGGGCTGTAGGAGCCCCTTCGGAGTCTGTACACCCCCAGTGAGCGCAGGTACCTACTGAGTGCGAGTGTCGAGTACCGAGTGCCGAGTGATGAGAGATTTGGGAGGCATGAGTGACTGTGAGGTAGCCCAAGGGGCTGATACTAAGTGATTGTGAGACATGCTAAGTGATTGATGCTGAGTGATGATACACCCGAGGGGTAGTTTATGACACATGTTTTCATCTGAAAGGCTTATTATGAACCCAGTCTTCGTTTTACTCATGCTAAACTATTTTGACTTCTATGGGAACTGTGAAAAAGATATTTTTCAAAGGATATTTTACTGAAGGTAAATTGTAAATGCCGCAAAATAATTTATCTGTGTTTTCTGGAAGTAAGGCTTCAGTTACTGTACACTTATGACTATTTTTACGTGTTTCATAACCTTAGACATTATTTACTTTCATTACAAGTGAGTTGGCGTACTCACATTACTCCCTGCACCGTTGTGTGCAAATACAAGTGTCGGATCTGAGCGCTAGCTTCCTTCTTTTCTCTTGGAGCCGGAGTTCGGATTCTGAGGTAGCTGTTCGGCGTCCATAGCTTACTCTTTTCCCCTTTATTATTCTGTCATTTGCTTCTTGTCCTAGATTGGATGTAGTACGAAAGTATAGTTTATCTTGTATTAATCATAGATGCTCATGACGGGTTGACTCCAGATTTTGGGGCGGTGTTTAGACTATTTTGTTCGTTTTGTTGCTTAAATTGTGAAATATGAAGAATTTGATGAAATATTGGAACAATTTTGAACTTTATGAAAAGTCTTACGTTAATACACGATTGTTTGGCTAGCCTAGTACCATGATAGGAGCCATCACGGCTGACTTAGGATTTGGGGTTGTGACATATGCTAGTAGAACAATGAATGAGGCTCAACTAAATTATGACACGGCAGAAAAAGAGTTACTAGCAATAGTATTTGCTTTTGATAGGTCTCGATCTTATTTGATAGGAACCAAGGTCTCTGTTTTACTGACCATGAAGCTTTAAAATACCTCTTAGAAAAGAAAGAAGCTCAACCTAGATTGTTAAGATGGATTTTACTTCAACAAGAATTTGACCTTGAGATAAAAGACAAAAAGGGAACAGAGAATCAAGTAGCTGATCGTTTGTCTAGATTAGAATATCCCCTTTTGAGTTTAGCGAAATAAAAGAAAATTTTTCTGATGAACACATTTTCTCAGTTAACTCAATTGTGCTTCAACCACCCTGGTTTGCAGATATTTAAAACTACTTGGTTGGAAAGTGGACACCCCAAGATCTCTCTTATCAACAAAGAAAAAAACATATATCTGATGCAAAGTATTATTTGTGGAATGAACCTTACTTGTTTAAAAATTGTGCAGCTAATATCTTTGGAAGATGTGTGCCTGATGAACAAAATTTTATATCACTGTCATGATGGAGCAATCGGAGGTCATTATGCAGAAAATCGAACAACCTTTAATGTTTTGGAAGCTGGATTTTTCTGGCCGACTCTCTTTAAAGATGCCCAAGCATATGTTGCACAATGTGACAGGTGTCAGAGAACAGGTAACATCACTAAGAGAGATGAGATGTCATTGCAATCAATACAAGTATGTGAAATATTTTATGTTTGGGGAATAGATTTCATAGGTCATTTTCCTTCTTCTCGTTCTTTTGAAACTATCCTTGTGGTTGTGGATTATGTGTCAAGATGTGTTGAATCCATCCCCACAAGGAAAAATGATGCTCGAACTTTGTGTAATTTTCTCAAAAAAAAATATTTTTACCGGATTTGGCACACCACGAGTCATCAGTAGTGACCAAGGGACCCACTTTATCAATAAACAATTTTGTGTTTTGCTGACAAAATATGGCGTGACTCATAAAACAGGAACACCATATAATGCTCAAACTCAAGGGCTAGTTGAAGTTTTCAACCGTGAGTTAAAAAGAATTCCTGAAAACGGTAGGAATCTGAAGAAAAGATTGGGATTTAATGTTAGATGATGCATTATGGGAATACTAAACGGCGTTCAAAACACCAATTGGAACATCCCCATATACATTAGTCTTTGGAAAAGCTTATCATTTGCTAGTTGAATTAGAACACAATGCTTTTGGGCACTAAAAGCATTAAACTTTGAATTAGACTCTGCTGGTAAAAATAGATTTTTTCAGGTTAATGAGTTGGAAGAAATGAGGTTGGAAGCCTATGAAAATGCAAAACTTTTTAAAGAAAAAAACAAAAAATGGCATGACAATTTGATCCGACAAAAAACTTTTAAAATTGGAGATCAAGTGCTTCTTTACAATAGTCGACTCAAGCTATTCCCAGGAAAATTAAAATCAAGGTGGACAGCCCTTACAATGTAACAAATGTTACTCCATATGGAGATCCAACAGAACAACGGAGGTGACAAGTTTAAGGTATATGGTCAAAGACTAAAATTGTACTTTGGAGGACATTTTGAGCAACATTTATCTGTCACTTTGATAGACTGATGAATTCCACAGGTAATGAGTCGAGCTGACGATGTTAAACTCAGAACTATAGTGACATACCCGTAGCCATTTTTGGTGAAGCAATGGAGCCTTATAAGTCCAACGTAGGTTTGATAATTAAATGCTTAACCAATTAACCTGGTGTACAACCAGAGCGTCTCATGAAGGACTCTACAAAAGCAGAGTCACCTACACATGAGAAACTCCATGGTGATCGATATGCCTAAGCAACTGGTTAGTTAACCATTTAATGATTCAATTCGAATATTGGATCAGGTAATTTTTGGTTTATATTTAAATCAGGACCAAATGACTGATAAGGTCTTAAATTAGCTAGTCTATTACACATAGAACATGTGTAGTCACAATTTCTTTCAAGTTTTCTTCTGTTATTGTAAATTTGAAAGCCAAAAATATTTTTTATTGTTTATATACATTAGTGTTATTTTTTTCTTTTCCTTAAATTAATACTTATATATGTATATATCTTATCACGTGTTTTATCCAGGAGGATGAAACACTTCACACGTTGAGGGGGTATATTATGATGCATTTCTAGTATATGTTATATATCTATCTAATTAATGGATATATATGTTTATATAATATTTTATTTTCTTTGTATCTTTATATATAATTATTTTTCTCTCCTATATCCTAATTTTAGGTTTTTAATTAACAAAAGAAATTCTATATTATATGTCCAATGACTAATTCTTTTCATCTTCACAATGTAAATTCCATATCTATGATTTTTTATTTTTTGAAGGAAGGAGCAAGCGTCTTTTTCTCAGGAAATCATTGGAATTGAGAAAAATTATGATTGCAAAACAGGTAGAATCAATAAACTTGACTAGAATTGTAACGACCCGACTGGTCGTTTTGAGAGTTTAAGCTCTGTTCGGTTGTATAAGACCGTAATCAGCTCCTCATTATGTATATAGACCTGTGTGCGTGGTTAGATTCAGTTACCGGATAATTCGGAGTCGAATTGGGAAAAAAATTTCAAATTTTGAAGCTTAAAATGAAGAAAGTTGACCGGAGGTTTGCCTTTTGAGTAAATGACCTCGGAATGAGTTTTGGTTAATGTCAACAGCTTCGTATGATGATTTTGGATTTAGGCGTGCGTCCGGAGTTGTATTTGGAGGTCCATACAGTAATTCGAGGTCATTTGGAGGAAGTTAGAATTTCGGCGATTTCGGCCGATAGGTGAAGTTTTGATACCAGGCTCAAAATGGAATTTCGATAGTGGTTGTAGGTCCGTTGTGCTATTTGGGACTTGTCTGCAAAATTTCATGTCGTTCCGGGTTGATTTAATAGGTTTCGGCACGATTTTGGATATTTGAAGTTTTGGAAATTTCTAAGTTGATTTTTAGCTTAATTAATCATTTTGGTGTTAGTTTATGTGCTTTGAGACTCGAGCAAGTATGTGTTAGGACATATGACTTGTGTGTGGGGTTGAACGGGGTCCCGGGGGCCTCTGGTGTGTTTCAGATGAGTGTCGGGTCCATTTTCCTTATTTTTGAACTGCTGAAGTTTGCCTTCTGGTTTCCTTCTATGCGATCGCATAGTATTAGTTGCCATTGCATAGAGTCTTTTGAACAGCCCAGATATTTCCTTCTACATGATCACATTGTCAGGTTCGCGATCGCGGAAGCCTGTTCCCTCCTCCCTTGCGATCACATGCTCACCAACGCGATCGCATAGCATTGTTAGACCCGCCTTGTTTTCCTTCACAGTGATCGCATTGTTATATTCGCAATCGCAGAAGTCTACTGCCTCCCTCTCCGCATTCGCATTCACATAGTCGCGATCGCATAGAATCATTTCAGGATCAGAATATTTTCCTCTACGTGATCGCATACTCACTTCCGCAATCGCGGTTCATTAAATACCTGGGCAGAATATAAGTTTCCAAAATCGGGGGTTTCACCATTTTTATTATATTTTGAGTTCTAGAGCTCCATTTTGGGCGATTCTTTGAGAGATTTTAACATAAATCGAATGGGTAAGTGTTCTTCCACCATAATTAATTATATAACATGAATTAATTCTTATTTTCATCATTTAATTTGTGTTTTGGGTTGAGAGAACTTGGGGTTTTGAAAGAAAACTTCATAAATGAAAATTCATGAATTGAAAGACCAAACGACATCGGATTTGGATAAATTTAGTATGGCTGAACTCGTATCGGAATGGGTAATTGGATTTGGTAAAATTGGTTGGGTTCTGAGGTACGGGCTCGGGGGTCGACTTTTGGGTCGATTTGTTTTATAAATTAGCAAAGATTGAAACTTTATTATTCAAAACCATTCCTTATACGTTTTATGTGCATTTTGAAGTTGTTTTAGTTGATTTGAGCTGTCCGGAGGTATTTCCCACCAAGAAGTCTACTCTTGAGTACCGGTTGTTGTCTTTGAGGTAAGTATCTTGCCTAACCTTGTGTGGGGGAACTACCCCTTAGGATTTCAGTCTTCTATGTTGATTGTAGCTCGAGTACGCGAGGTGACGAGTGCGTACTCGGACTTATTTGAAAATAAGGTGGTCTTTTTAGGATTCCTAGGTTCCTATATCTCCTGCGTATAAAGTGGTAACTTTTATGGTTGAGTTTCCTGGTTGCTAGTTTCATCTTCTCCTGTTTGAATTAGATTTTCTTGCTTTCGACTTCCCCTCTTGCTGATTATTTGATCTTGATTGACTTAACCGAATATCTCCCTTCCTTACCGTATACTATATTTTCTTCTCAAGCTACCTAATTAATTAGAATTAGTATCATCTAGACATATAATTGTTACCGGGAATTGGAATATATATAGGATTAGTGTCAAGCATGCCCTTGAGTCGTACATAATGATTACATGATTTGCCTTAAATATTACTCAGGTATAGTTGACCATCACCCATATTGGCGGTATTCCCTTGGTACCTCCTATTGTTGAATATTTTCTTAAGCTGAGATCATTCCGTGAAGTAAATTATTAGGCGAGATCGGTTATAACTGTTTTCCCTTGACGGGATAATTAGTTCCTTATATATTGATTTAAATATAGTGAATCGCTGCTATAATTGTTATGTTTTCCGCTCGTTACATTGTTTCCTTGTGCTTGGTTTGCCCTTCAGTGGTTACTTATCATGAGTGAGTTTCTGCCACTATTATGGTTTAAGTTCTCGTGTTGAACTGCTCGCCGTACCCTGCATTTTTTCCTAGTTGTGTGTGTTGTGCTCTGGTTGCTTTCTCTCTGTTGCGCCGCATAGCATATTTACAGTGGGACTGCAGGCCGAGACCTGTGATATTTCCCATGCGCTGCATTGCATATTTGTAGTGGGACTACGGGCCGAGACCTGTGATCTTTCTCCTGCGCTGCATTGCATATTTACAGTGGGACTGCGGGTCCAGACCTGTGATCTTTCCCCTGTACTGCATAGCATATTTACAGTGGGACTGCGGGCCGAGACCTGTGATATTTCCCCTGTACAGCATAGCATATTTACAGTAGGACTGCAGGGCGAGACTGTGATTTTTCCCCTGTACTGCATAGCATATTTACAGTGGGACTGCAGGCCGAGACCTGTGATCTTTCCCCTGTACTGCATAGCATATTTACAGTGGAACTGCAGGCCGAGACATATGATATTTCCCCTGTACTGCATTGCATATTTATAGTGGACTGCAGGCCTAGACATGTGATCTTTCCCCTGCGCTGCATTGCATATTTACAGTGGGACTGCGGGCCGAGACCTGTGATCTTTCCCCTGTACTGCATAGCATATTTACAGTGGAACTGCAGGCCGAGACATATGATATTTCCCCTGTACTGCATTGCATATTTATAGTGGACTGCAGGCCTAGACATGTGATCTTTCCCCTGCGCTGCATTGCATATTTACAGTGGGACTGCGGGCCGAGACCTGTGATCTTTCCCCTGTACTACATAGCATATTTACAGTGGGACTGCGGGTTGAGACTTTTGATCTTTCCCCTGTACTGCATAGTATATTTAAAGTGGGACGGCGGGCCGAGACTTGTGATCTTTCTCCTGTACTGCATAGCATATTTACAGTGGGATTGCGGGCCGAGACCTGTGATCTTTCCCCTGTACTACATAACATATTTACAGTGGGATTGCGGGCCGAGACATGTGATCTTTCCCCTGTACTGGATTGCGTATTTACATTGGGACTGCGGGCCGAGACCTAAGATCTTTCCCTCTGCACTGCATTTCATATTTACATTGGGACTACGGGCCGAGACCTGAGATCTTTCCCTCTGCACTACATTTTGACAAGTATACATATATACACATATACATATATTGAAATGTATAGCTGAAAGGCAATTATCTCCAATAAAAGTTATGTCCGAAGGACTGCTATTTTGAAAGTATATTTGAAAAGTATTTGTCTTGCGGGAAAATGATATTTGAATGAGCAGTATTTGGGAAAGCATATTTGAACAAATGATATTTGAAAAGCAGTATTTGGAAAAGTATATTTGAACATTTCGTATTTTAAGGAACTATGCTTAAAGGTTTCCTCTTTACAAAAATATATATATATATACATTCAGAAAAAATTTGTTCAAGGAAGAATTCCCTTCCGTATTTTCAAATCAATTATCATCTTAAGGTTTTCAATATAAAAATCACGATTTAAAGGTTTTCACTCAAACTTTTGACAGCTTTACTGAGTTTATTGGCTAAGGCCTAACGTGAATAAATTGATGCAGTGCTGAGTTGCCAGTGCTCTATCGGGTTATGATTTCTGACATTTGACTTGCGTTCCTTCTATTCTCTTTGCGCATATTTAATTATACGGTTCGTTGACCGTAATTATTGAATACCTTCCCGTATTACCCTATCGTACTGTTAACTTTATCGAAAATTCTTTAGATAAATATTATGTTTTCACCACTATTATAAATATGTATTTTCACTTATTAGATCAGTGGGTGTCTGTACTAGTCCTCGTCACTACTTCATCGAGGTTAGTCTTGATACTTACTGGGCACCGTTGTGGTGTGCTCATACTACTCTTCTGTGCATTTTGGTTTTGCACATATCCAGGTATTGACTGTTGCTAGCTATGTGGATCTTTGCTGAGGAGACTCAAGGTGAACCTGTTGCTTCGTTCGCAGGCTTCGGAGTCACCTTCTTGTATTCAACTGTACTTATTATTTCTATACAGTTGTACTTAGATTCTTGTCAGAAGGATTCGTAGAGCTTATGTCTTGTATTTACCGGGTTTGGGAAATTGTAAATTCTGTCAAGATTTCATATCGAGACTGTTATATTTCCTTTATTATTATTGTTGTTCAATGAAATGTTAGGCTTACCTAGTCCCTAATACTAGGTTCCATCACGATACCCAACAGAGGGAATTTGGGTCGTGACAAGTTGGTATCAGAGCTCTAGGTTCATAGGTGCTATGAGTTATAAGCGAGTTCAGTAGAGTCTTGCAGATCGATACGGAGACGTCTGTACTTATCTTCGAGAGGCTACGAATCTATTAGGATGATTTCACTTCTTTCATTCCTATCGTGCGACTTCATTGACACTGAAATTTGAAATTTTCGATCCATTCTCTCACTGATGGTGAGGACACGAACTGCGGTTCCTGGTGACGTTACCCCAAAGCAAGGGTCGCAAGGGTCGGAGACGGAGGCCGACGAGGAGCACGTGTCGTAGTTAAGATGTATACCAAAGCAGCCGTTGAGAAGTCGACAGTAGTTCTAGTTGGGGGAACAGGTATTGGAGGTGCCTGCTGCTACCCCGGACTTCAGGAAAACCTGGGTGCAGTTTGAGTATGATTAGTACAGTGACTCAGGCGGGATTGATCCCAGGTGCACCAGCCACTTCACAGATCTGAGAGGAGTTTAGACTCCTACCGTCTACACTCCAGAGCAGCAAGACCATGTGGGTCAGGTCCCAGTTGTCATGGAAGCACAACATGTGGGTTCCGTTCAGCCCGTGGTTAGGGTAGAAGCATCGGGGGAAGAACACCTTGGAAATTTAGAGGTACAGGAAGTACCACCCTCGTATCTTTCAGTGGATTGGAGACAGATGATGCCAGGGTTCTCAGGGGAAGTGCCACTATATTCTTCGTACCTTGGGTATTGTAGAGACGAGAAGGATTGCCTTTGTCACGTCTCAGATTCAAAGTAGTGGGTTGTCAGTGGTGGCGGGCACATAAGTTGGGTAGCTCAGCTAGGTCAGTTTCCCTTGCATGGATGCAGGTTTCAGAGATGTTTCGAGGGAGTTTGCACTCCAGTCCCTCCGAGATACATGGCGCACAGAGTTTGAGAAGTTGCGTCAAAGCATTATGTCAGTATTAGAGTACGTCATCAGATTCAGTGAGTTGGCCAGGTATATACCTCGCTTGGTTGGTTCAGTTAGAAGACACATAGTCCGGAGAGATCTACTGGTCCTTATTATTGAGGCATAGTACGACACGATAGAGGTTTTGTGGGTCAACCAGTTTAGTTGCATTACCAGCTTCGCATGGGAGTTCTCAGGTACTCCTGGGTCTCAGAGGACCCGTATTGGGTGGTTTCCACAGCCACATCAGTGGAGATGTTGTTTTAAGTATGGAGAAAGTAGTCACAGGGTGAGAGATTTACTCCAGGATTCAGGTAAGTGTGTTATAGCAGGGTATTCATGTGAGTAGAGGGCACCCAGGAGGGGGAGGCCCGACCAGTCGATGTGTGTCATATAGTAGGCTAGAGGCCGTGGTGCCAGATATCATCACCCATGTATGTTGTGATGTGCTAAAGTTGGGTACCATTGTACTTCACTATACCTCTATCGGTCGGGACGAGATTCCCTTATTTGTTGTTTCATTTTTGAGTGAGTTTCATGTTTGCACTCTATTTTGTGGTTACTCCTGTTGGGAGATTTTATGAGTAGTAGTTGTGTCTACCGTTGTTTTTATTCATCCTTTCCAGTGGTGAAATTAGAGGTGAGTCCTTATTGTTCATTATGGTGAGCCTTATGTGATTTTTCCTAAGTACTTTGTTTACTAGCTGTGATTTGATATTCCATTGAGATGTGAGTTCAGTTATTATTATGATTTCTATCAGCTGAGATGAGTTAAGGGAGAAATTTCTATTGGCATGATATACTTTCAGTATGAGATTTAGAAATGAGGGTGAGTCCTCGTGATATTTGTGATTTGATATATTTAGACCGGGTCGAGTACCGTGGTGGAAAATCTTTATCAGGATGGGATCCTCTTGAAGTGTTCATGTGCTTTGTTTCTTCCTTGTTATATTTCTTTTGGTAAGTCAATATTGATAGAGAGTTATGCCTATGGGCTTGTTTGATAGCTCCCTTATATGTCTCTCTTTTCATATTCATTCATTTTCGTTATGTGCTTCGTTAGCTTTGGCTTGCGAGATGTGTGCCAGGTGGCGTTAGCTATGGCTTGGTGATTCGGGTGCTTAATAATGAGGTCTTCGTGTTTATTGCATCCTATCAGTATTATGGGGTTTGGAGCAGAGTCCTTCCATATGTGGGGCCAATTGCCAATGTTGAGTTGATTTCGGGCAGCTATTGTGATCGAAAGTGCTATTTGAGCCTGAGTGTAATGTGCTACATTGCGTGGTCGTGCCTTTTGGGTATAGACATGAGTTAATGCATTTGGTTGAGGCTGATGCCGGATATAGAATTTAGGATCAGATCTTTTGGAATTGAGTATAAGGTGAGAAATTGAGATATGAGGCTTATTGGTGGTGATAGGAATGCTAAATTGCAGTTGTGATGGTGTAATCAGGCGTGCATAGGTTGGGGTGACATGGGATCACCCGCGGGTGTGTGTTGGAAGTGTGCAATCAGTGATCGGATGAGTTCAAGGTAAATCTTGGCACGTTCGAGGACGAACGTTGATTTTAATAGGGGGAGAATGTAACGACCCGACTGGTCGCTTTGAGAGATTAAGCTTCGTTCGATGGTATAAGACTGTAATCAACTCCTCATTATGTATATAGACTTGTGTTCGTGGTTAGATACAGTTACCGGATAATCCAGAGTCGAATTGGGAGAGAATTTTCAAATTTTGAAGCTTAAATGGAGAAAGTTGACCGAAGTCAACAGCTGAGTAAACGACCTCGGAATGAGTTTTGGTTAATTTCAACAGCTTCGAATGATGATTTTGGACTTAGGCGTGCGCCCGGAGTTGAATTTGGAGGTCCGTAGAGTAATTCGAGGTCATTTGGAGGAAGTTAGAATTTCGGCCGATTGGTGAAAGTTTGATACCGGGCTCGGAATGGAATTCCGAGAGTGACTGTAGGTCCGTTGTGCTATTTGGGACTTGTCTTCAAAATTTCACGTCGTTCCAAGTTGATTTGATAGGTTTCTACACGATTTTTGATATTTGAAGTTTTGGAAATTTCTAAGTTGATTTTTAGCTTGATTCGTCGTTTTGGTGTTAGTTTATGTGTTTTGAGACCTCGAGCAAGTCCGTGTTAGGATATATGATTTGTGTGTGGGGTTGGATGGGGTCCCGGGGGACTCGGGTGTGTTTCGGATGAGTGTCGGGTCCATTTTCCTTATTTTTGAACTGCTGAAGTTTGCCTTCTGGTTTCCTTCTATGCGATCGCATAGTATTAGTTGCGATCGCATAGAGTCTTTTAAACATCCCAGATTTTTCTTTCTACGTAATCGCATTGTCATGTTTGCGATCGCGGAAGCCTGTTCCCTCCTCCCTTGCGATCGCATGCTCACCAACGCGATCGCATAGCATTGTTACACCCGCCTTGTTTTCCTTCACTGTGATCGCACTGTTATATTCGTGATTGAGAAGTCTACTGCCTCCCTCTTCGCGTTCGCATTCACATAGTCGTGATCGCATAGAATCATTTAAGGCTCATAATATTTTCCTCTATGCAATCGCATACTCACTTCCGTGATCGCGGTTCATTAAATACCTGGGTAGAATATAAGTTTCCAAAATCGGGGGTTTCATCATTTTCATTATATTTTGCGTTCTAGAGCTCGGTTTTGGGCTATTCTTTGAGGAATTTTCACAAAAATTGAATAGGAAAGTGTTCTTCCACCATAATTAATTATATATCATGAATTAGTTCTTATTTTCATCATTTAATTTGTGTTTTGGGTTGAGAGAACTTGGGGTTTTGAAAGAAAACTTCATAAATGAAAATTCATGAATTGAAAGACCAAACAACATCGGATTTGGATAAATTTAGTATGGGTGAACTCGTATCGGAATGGAAAATCGGATTTGGTAAAATTTGTCGAGTTCCGAGGTGCGGGCCCGGCAGTCGACTTTTGGGTTGACCTTTTTAAAAATTAGCAAAGATTGAAACTTTATTATTCGGAACCATTCCTTATACGTTTTATGTGCATTTTGAAGTTGTTTTAGTTGATTTGAGCTGTCCGGAGATATTTCCCGCCAAGAAGTCTACTCTTGATCGGTTGTCGTCTTTGAGGTAAGTATCTTGCCTAACCTTGTGTGGGGGAACTACCCCTTAGGATTTGAGTCTTCTATATTGATTGTAGCCCGAGTACGCGAGGTGACGAGTGCGTACTCAGACTTATTTGCAAATAGGGTGGCCTTTTTAGGATTCCTAAGTTCCTATATCTCCTACGTATAAAGTGGTAACTGTTATGGTTGAGTTTCCTGGTTGCCAATTTCATTTTCTCCTATTTGAATTAGATTTTCTTGCTTTCGACTTCCCCTCTTGCTGATTATTTGATCTTGATTGACTTAACTGAATATCTCCCTTCCTTACCGTATACTATATTTTCTTCACAAGCTGCCTAATTAATTCGAATTAATATCATCTAGACATATAATTGTTACCGGGAATTAAAATATATATAGGATTGGTGCCAAGCATGCCCTTGAGTCGTACATGATGATTACATGATTTGCCTTAAATATTACTCAGGTATAGTTGACCATCACCCATATTGGCGGTATTCCCTTGGTACCTCCTATTGTTGAATATTTGCTTAAGCTGAGATCATTCCGTGAAGTAAATTATTAGGCGAGATCAGTTATAGCTGTTTTCCCTTGTCGGGATAATTAGTTCCTTATCTATTGATTTAAATATTGTGAATCGTTGCTATAATTGTTATGTTTTCCCCTCGTTACATTGTTTCCTTGTGCGTGGTTTTCCCTTTAGTGGTTACTTTTCATGAGTGAGTTTTTTCTACCACTATTATGGTTTAAGTTCTCGTGTTGAACTGCTCGTCGTACTCTGTATTTTTGCCTTGTTGTTTGTGCTGTGCACTGGTTGCTTTCTCTCTGTTGCGCTGCATAGCATATTTACAGTGGGACTGCGGGCCGAGACCTGTGATCTATTGTCACGCCCCGAACCTGGAGAGGCGTGGCTGGCACCCGGTGCCGCACTGGCCCGAGCGAACCACTTTGTAACTCATTCATTCCTTTTGTAATTGTCATGGGCCAACATGGCCACCACTCGTAATGTATAATCGTAAGTGGACAACACTGTATCAATAACTATCGTTCTTAAAACATGAATACATATGGGCCGTCAAGGCCTCTGACATACTGTACAAACTGAACTTCTGTCTACAAATCCTCTAAGATTATTTAACATCAAATGGGACAGGGTACTGGCCTACCCATAAGTCTGTAGCAAAACTCTAACACAATGACATAGACTCGGCTGCACTCCGAATGAGGTGGAGTCTTACCGATCCTTCGCTGAAAGCCAATCTCGTCTACTATGAGGTCTCGTCAAAGTGATTATCTATACCTGCAGGCATGAATGCAGCGTCCCCAACAAAAGGACGTCACTACGAATAA
>ML273748.1:139010-156865 GCA_005239495.1 Nicotiana undulata | reverse complement strand
AGACCATCCTGATGCATCTTACCTGCTATGTGTACATTATTTGTTTTGGTTTGTTTGTTGACCAGCTAAAGAAAGAAATAACAGAAAAACCAAGAGTGAGGGAGGATAGAAAATTTACCCGATTTTAAAAACCCCGATATTTGAAAATGCCTCGAAACTTTGTCTGAATAATAGGAAAGAAAATAAGTAAAAATCATGTTTCCCAGTTCCGTCAAAACTTACCGAACTACGCAGGTCCGATTCTCACCGGATGTGAGATACTTAGGTAAACTTCATCGGTTCTGACCCCAATTTTCAAAAATCCAAAAAGATATTTTTCTTTAATTACTTCCTAACAATCCCAAAAAAAAGAGATTTTTTTTTAAATAAAAAAATTCAAAAATATTTTCCTTCTTTTTTGAAGTCTTTCATTCAAAAAAAACTAGGTAAAATAATCAATCAAAATCCAAAAAATATTTTTTACTTATTCATACGTATTTTTCCAAAAATTAAAAAAAAAAAAAGAGAATCAGAAAACAAAACAAAGAATTCCATTTCTTCTTAGAAATTTTCTTTCGCAAGCGTCACAAAAAATTGAAAAGTTGAAATCCAAAGATATTTTCGCTTTTCTTCAAGATGTTCGCTTTCGAAAATTATAAAGGAAACTCGGAATAATTGAAATATTTTCTTTGTAAAAGTCTTTTAAAAGAAAAAAAATAAGAAAAAAATCCAATCAAAATCCAAAAGAAAAAAAATAATATTTTTCTAACCTTTTTAGAAGTCTTTTTCTCAATAAAAATCAAAAACTCAAAAAATTAAAAATCTAAAAAGATATTTTCTTTCTTCTTTAGAAGTCTTTTTCTCAAAAAATTCGAAACAAAAAATACAAAAAAAAATATTTCTTTCTTCTTTGGAAGTCCTTCTATATTTCAAAAAAAAATAAAAAATCAAATATCCAAAAAAAAAAATTCTTTCTTATCTAGAAGATTTTTTTTCAATAAAAAAATATTTAGTCAAAAATCAAAATTCAAAATACAGGTTTCCTTTATCTTGAGTATTTTTCCAAAAAATCCAAAAAAAAAATCGAAAGTCCAAAAAAAAATCTTGCTTTCATACATTTCAAAAGCAGAATAAGCATAAAAAAAAAGAGCCAAAAATATTTCTTTCTTCTTTTAAAGCATTTCTCTCAAAAATTCAAAAAACAAATAATAATAAAATAAAATAAATGAAATTCAAAAAAGAGTTAGCTTTATTTACTCTATTCTCAATTTTTCCGAACTACGCAAGATCTTATTCATGCGGCGTCATGATACGTAGGCAATCCTCATAGGATTCGATCATAGCCATAAAATATTAAAGAGAGAGAGAGAAAGGGAAAAAGAGAGAGAAATTGAAAAAAAAAGTGACAAAAATAATTGAGAAAAACAAAGAGCGAAAATAACAAAAAGAGAAAGGAAAGAAATCAAGATATGGAAAATTCAAAAATAAAAAGAGAGATAAAATTGGAAAGGGACATTTAAAGGCCGGGATGAAACACGCAATCGTTCAAACACATGGTGGAAGCGTTTAACTGTTAGGAGCATTGCATCCCAACATGCGATTTCCTATATGTTAAATGTCTCAAAACTAACAAGGTTGTTTGGTGTGCAAATTAGCCAGGTTTTGGTGGTTGGTTTTGTTGGTAGTCCGGTTTCTCATCCTTCACAAGATCCAAAAGGTAGAGATGGCCTCCGCAAGTAATCTGCCAGTCATCGGTCCTGAGGATAGCCCATCATCGGCTATTCTGCAGCCGGAATCAGCAACTGGTGAAGAAAATAGAATGTTGCATCGCCACATGTTGGAAATGTGGGACGCCTGGTCTAACGGCAGGGAACCGCCAAGTGTAATCCCTGGTTTTCTTGAGTTGATTCCCAGTTCAGATGAGCTTTCCAACATCCTTGTGCCCAACCCACTCATCCCATATGGGCACCCTCTAATGCCGTCTAATGGCCCTGGAATGCCTTCTGCGGTTCACCCCCAGGCGCTGGATTCAAGGGCATATCCAACAATGTTCGTTGCACCACCAGTCTCCACGACGGCACATCCAATAGTGCCCAAGCCAAATCATACCCTCAGCACCCGCAATATGAGTCTCTCATGGGTCAGCAAAGAACAATGAGAAACCCCGAGCAGGAAGAAATTTCTCGGAGGATGAGAAGCCTAGAGCAAAGCTTAAAGAACATACAGGGTTTGAGTGGTCAGAAGAGTCTCTCCTACTCCGATTTATGCATGTTTCCACATGTTCACCTGCCAGTTGGTTTCAAGACGCCAAAGTTTGAAAAATATGACGGACACGGAGACCAGATCGCTCACTTAAAGTGATATTGTAACCAACTGAGGGGTGCGGGTGGAAAAGATGAGTCGCTAATGGACTATTTCGGAGAAAATACTCACCGGAATCGCTTCTATGTGGTATATGGCCACAAAATTACCCATTGGCATGTGTGGGACGATTTGACCCGAGACATCGTCCGCCAGTTCCAGTATAATGTGGACATCGCTCCTGACAGGAACTCTTTGTCTAACTTGAAAAAGAAAATTGTGGAAAGCTTTCATGAATATGATATCAAATAGCGTGAGCAAGCTGCTAGGGTAAAGCCTCCAATGGAAGAAGCAAAAATGGTTACGTTCTTCCTACAGGCCCAAGAGGCGGACTACTTCCAGAACATGATGTCTGACATGGGCAGACCGTTCGCCGAGGCTATCAAAATTGGAGAGATGGTCGAAAATGGTTTGGAAACGGGCCGAATCTTGAGTCAAGATGATCTTAAGGCCGCATCACATGCCGTTCAGAATGAGTCAGGGGGTTGGATGAACAGAAACGAGAGAGTAGCAGGAGCCATGATGGCTTCGAGCTCGAAGGGGGCCCAATTCAACCAATCGTATATGCTTCCTGAAGTCCCACAACACTATTATCCACATCAAAATGCTGCTTATGATGTGGCACCGCCTCCCTATGCGGTGATGAACGCGCAATCTTACACGTGACCACAACATTATACACAAAATCGAGCTCCACCTCCCAGAAATGGCCATCCTTACCAAGCTCCGTATAATTCCCAACCAAATGTTACCCAATACAATCCTCGCCCAAGAGAGCCCTTCAGAAGGAATTAGTTCACCCCTATTGGTGAATCGTACTCTAGCTTGTTCCAAAAGTTGGTCAAGATAGGTATGTTGCAGCCAGTGGCCCCAAACCGGCCGAACTCCGAGTCCCCCTCGCATCGAGCTGATGCTAGATGTGAATACCACTCTGGAGCAATGGGGCATGATACTGAAGATTGTTGGACTCTTAAAAGAGCAGTGGAAGACCTCATTGAGGTCCAGGCAATAGTTCTTAGGGATGAATAAGACTCTAATATGATGAACAATCCCCTGCTTGCTCACACTGGGCCATAGTTGGAATGATTTGTGAAGATGAAGAATTTGATCCAGCACGGAAAGTCGTTGCAGCAGTTGCTGAGACAAAAGAAGAGCCAAAAAACGGTCGACAAGCCTGAAAGTTCCCCCATCAGATGGGAGTCTCGGTAGCCAATCTTGCTATCCTTTCTGCATCCGGATTATCTCAGGGTGTGATTCGGATGTTTTACTTTATTGTCTTACTTTCCGATGTAAACCCTTAGATCCTTGTTCAAAAAAATCAAAAAGAATCATCAAATGGAATTAATATTTCATTTTCCAAGAATGTCTCTTTTCTTAATCTTGTCTCTTTTCTTACTCTACTTTCAGTTCTGTTTAAATGCAGATTTTAATAACATGACATGCTTGCGGACTTCATGCCCAGATCCTAAAACGTTGTCAGACTTCGAAATAATGAATCAAGAATCAAAATGCAAATGAATTTAGGTTAGAGAAATAAAACAATGAAACGGAGCATCCAAAGGAAAATTGATTCAGATTGGAAAGGTCCATACATTACTATAAGAGTACTGCCGAAAGAGTGCGTTTGTACTTGGGGTACATCGAAGAAAATGTCCCTGAAACAACTGTCAACGCAGGTGCAGTCAACAGATCCTAAAACGTTGTCAGACTTCAAAATAATGAATCAAGAATCAGAATGCAAATAAAGTTAGGTCAAGGAAATAAAACAATGAATCAGAACAACCAAAGAAAAATTGGTTCAGATTGGAAAGGTCCATACATTACTACAAGAGTGCTTCCAAAAGAGTGTGTTGGTACTTGGGGTACATCAAAGAAAATGTCCTAGAAATAACTGTCAATGCAGGTGCAGTCAAAAGGTACTATGTTTGATCCACCATATAGTATTAAATGTTCTCCGGTTGGAATGACGAAGGCTTTCATTCTCGCTACCCAAACACCATTACCCATTTTGCCAACCCTTTGAGTCGGTTACCTTCCTTTGATTACCCTCTTTGGAACCTGAAAGTGTTATTGGAAAAACAAAAGCAACAAAAAAATAGACAAAAGAAAATGAAATGAAAAAAAAGGAGAACAAGGAAAGCAAAAGAAAGAGAAAAAAAAACATAGGAAAAACAAAATAAAAAACAAAAACAAAAAATAAAGTTCCCTGAACTACTTTCGACTTGATTCCGAAAGAATACGTAGGCAGCCTCTCTCTGGGGTTCAGTCACACCAAAATAAAATTCACATTTCCCCAAGAGTTTAAGCTGGGGAAAATGTCATGACATGTTCGGCGATGTTTCCGCCTGAAAGGTTCCAAAGTTGTAATTCAATACAAATTCTTTTCCCAAAAAACCATGTTCAAGTCCTTTCGATCAATCGGCAAAGATGTCCAAAATTGGAGGATACAATTACTTGAATCTGATACAATCAAAAGAGAGATAAAATGAGAGAGTCTTATCGGTGAAAACCCACACGGTTACCGTAAGGCGATGGTAAGCAAAGAAACTGAAAAATGAGAGAGTCTTGTTAGTGAAAACTCGCAAAGAGCACCACAAGGAGATGGTGAGAAGAGAAATGAGAGAGGTTAGCCGATGAAAATCCACAAAGGGCACCGCTGATCGAAAGAGAGGTTAATTGGTCACTGACATGGACACGGTCCGGGGCAAGGTTTCTCAATCTCGAGGTATTGGTTGTGATGCATTTCTGAGAGTCGGACGGTTTACACGGATCAGGAATCCAGTCCAAAAGGCATGTCATGTTCATTGAAGTCCGCATGCACTCCAGATAAGTCCTTTCCTTTCCTCGAAAGGGATACCTCTTGTTTAAATTCGTTGTCCATTCTATCATTTATTTTCTTTTGAACCCCTTTCGATCTAACTCCATTCCGAAACTAAGGCAAAGAAAGGACGGCAAGACTGATTTAGAGGGTTCTCATTTGATACAGGCTAGTATGCAAAAGGCACCCAACTTCGTCAGGGGCATCAAGTTGACCTCGACTGGCCATAACGGCTGATGCTTCAAACTCAAAACCCTTGGAGGAGAAAATCAAATTGAAGTGCCTATAAAGGCGAATGAAGTTGAAAGGTTGAGTCCCACGTGGCTAACCATATCGGCAAGGTCTGAAAAGCCTAAATACTCCAAATTCCCTAAAGTTAAAGTTGGAGGAAAAGTTAGAAATGCAAGGCCAATAAAGGCAAAGTAAAATTGGAAAGGTTAAGTCCCACGCGACTTACCGTTGCAGCAGAATTTGAGGAGCCAAAATTCCCCCAATACTCTGGAATTCCAAAAGAAAAAGTGAAAGGCCTACAAAGGCAAAATAAAGTCAAAATGTTGGGTCCCACGTGATCGATCTCCATGCTAAAATCTGGAAAGACAGGGTCCTCGGGTTTAGAAATGAAACCCAATCCCTAGAGAGCAAGAAAGCGGTTGAGATCTTCGTCAAAGGGGCCGAGATCAAGCAGTTGAAATAATCAAGGACGCAAAACCCACCATCATTTCGAACTAACTGATTGTTCTTTGTTTGAAAATAGGAAACATGTGAAACTCGAAAGCAACCTTGTAAGAAGCAGGTGCAACCAAAAGAAATTGCGCAAGGGCTAGAAGGAGCTGTGCAGCGATGACTTCAAAAAGGGAAGTTTCCTCCAAAAATTCTTTCCTGCATTCACTCATTCTCTGAAAATAAAATGGAAAATAAAGGAAGAAGAAAAAGAAGAAAAAATGATGTTGAAAATAATTCAAACCCAAAGTAGTATGGGGACCCAGTCATAGCTAAACCTTTTCCAACCTAGGATATTCCATTCCTTAGTTGATGCCAACATAGGGTCCCACTCCCTAGTTGATGACGGCATAACCCGATGATTTTTCCAACTTAGGATCCCAATCCCTAGTTGACGCCGGCATAACCCGATGATTCTTCCAACATAGGGTCCTACTCCCTAGCAGACACCAGCATAACCTGGTGATCTTTTGTTCCGGGAAACAACATAACCTATTGATCTTTTCCCGACACCAGCATAACTTGGTGATCTTTTCTTGACAACAGCATAACCTATTGATCCTTCCCCAGGCGCCAGCATAACTTGGTGATTGTTTCCTAACAGCAGCATAACTTGTTGATATTTTCCCAACACCAGCATAATGTGGTGGCCTTTTCCCGACACCGGCATAACCTGGTGATCGTTTTCTGACAACAGAATAACCTGTTGATCTTTTCCCAACACCAGCATAACCTGGTGATCTTTTCTTGACACCAGCATAACCTGTTTATCTTTCCCCATACGCCATCATAACCTGGTGATCTTCTCCTGACAACAGCATAACCTGTTGATCCTTTCCCAACACCAGCATAACCTGGTGATCTTTTCCCAACACCAGCATAACCTAGTGATCTTTTTCCGACACCAGCATAACCTGGTGATCTTTTTCCAACAACATCATAACCTATTGATCTTCTCTCGACACCAGCATAACCTGGTGATCTTTTTCTGACAACAGCATAACCTGTTGTTCTTCTCCCGACACCAGCATAACCTGGTGATCTTTTCCCAACAATAACATAACCTGTTGACCTTTTCCAACCACCAGCGTAACCTGGTGATCTTCTTCTTGAAAATAATATGACATGTTGATCCTTCCCCAGGCACCAGCATAACCTGGTGATCGTTTTCTGACAACAGCATAACCTGTTGATCTTTTCATGACACAAGCGTAACCTAGTGATCTTTTCCTGACGACAGCATAACATGTCGATCTTTTCCAACATAGGGTCTCCAATCCCTAGTTTATTTTACTTTTAGACGTATGGTATCCACCCCCTAATCTACATTTACTCTGGGTACACCATTCCCGACCTTTTTATTGCTTTCAATAATGAAGTAGTATAGATTTTATCACAATAACTTACGAAATTTTTCTAGTGAAAACTGGGGCAGAAAATTTCGTTCGTTTGTTCCTGAATTTGCGCATATTGCAATTTAGGACAATGGATTCGAGACAACCAAAAGAAGAAGTTTCGATCCAGAATAAAAGAAAAGTAGAAAAGAAAAGTCCAAACCTAAAGTGTAGGAGCAGAGAAAAGATGTTGACTGCTCAAAACATAAATCAATCCACAAGCTATGCATGTCCCTCCTTGATCCGAAAAGCTGAAGAAGATTGAACCAACACATACAGCTAACAAGCATCAAGATTCAGATCAGAGTCTGCTTGAAGAAACATCCAACACTCAAGATCAAGCTTCAAAAGACCCATTGATAGGAATCTTGTAACTCGTAGTTGATAGGTTTAATTTTGTCTTTTTCATTTTTGATTTTGGTGTAACAAGGAGCTCAGTGAGCAGTAAGCAGCAGCAATAACAGTGAAATCATGGCCTCCATGTAGTCCCAGATATCAAAACTTCCAAAACTACACTGACTTGATTCCTTTATAGCCGAGGATATGTAGGCAATCTCCGAAGCAAGGTTCGGTCAAACCTTTTTTAAAATGCTTCCAAATAGAGTACCAAACGGGCAAACATTGCTCATAATTGCTTAATTTATCTTTGCCCGAAAACTCTTCATGTTCTCGAGCAAAGAGGGGCAACTGTGAGCACCCAATTTTTGCCTCGCGTGGAAATGTCTCCTAAAATAGACCAAAAATATTTTTTTGAATTTTAGGAGTTTTTCTTTATTTAGTTGCATTTCATGCATGTTTAATACTTTAAAATTATAGAAAATCATAAATAAAAAATTGTCACATTTTCATTTCATGTCATCTTAGGTTTAATTTGCATTTTTAGGAATCAATTACTTATCAAGTTGTAGAATTAATACATTAAAATAAAAACAAAAATACTTTAGTAGTTTCATATGCATTTTTTGTTAAATTAATTTAGTTAATTGTTAGAAAAAGTATGTAGTTTAATTTTGCCTATTAAGTTTGATTTAGGAAATTTGAATGAACCACGTTTGAAAATAAATTAAAGGAAAATGGGGGCTTGTTTTCTTAAAATTCGGATGGGCCAATTTTGCATGGCCTAAAATTTTCCTAACCTGGCCCAATCCAATACACCATCTCTTTAAAACTAGCATTTTGCTAGACCTAATGAGATACAAAAAATAGAGCTAAAAAAATTTACATCAAGGACTCCCCCTTACAAAAGAAAACGACGGATCCCCCCAGATAAAAGAGATTTTCCTCCGTCTTCTGTTTAAAGGGATCGGACACAAAAATTCAAAAAAAGAAAAAAAACCCTTCCCATACACAGTTACGAAACAGACCCCTCCCTCCCTCTTGAAGACAACGACGTCGGCCAGACCTTCGTCGTGCCAAATGCAGTCACCGGAAGCAACAAAAGGGGATCAGATTCGTCCCTCTCTCACCTTAGATTCCCTCTCCTTCTTCACCCATTAGAAGCCGTCCCTCATCACAAAAAATAGCCGGCTCTCCCTCCTTCCCCATTTTTCTTCTGCTTCATCGGTGAGTCGCCGGAAGTCCGGCGAAAAATCTAAACACGAACACACACTTAATCAAACACCCACTTGAACTGCCGATAGAGGAAGCTGGAAATTCAAAACCTAAGATCTAGAAAAAATCAAAAGAAAAGAGAAAAATCAAAAAAAAAAGGGATTAAGAAGCTGTTCAAACTCCCGCAAAATGACTTGATCGTTTTTGAGTTATAAATTTGTTGTTTGTATGCTGTTGTCGTTGCTATTCTTTGTTGAGGCTCATTCTGACTCACTTCCGCCTTTTTTTTGGTGCTTTGTATTGTTCTCTCTCTTTCAATAAGTTTTGACTACTCATGTATTCATATTTCTCTTTGAATGCAAGAATATTATTTTTCATGGCTCGATTTGTTGAAAGCCTACGCTGAAAATAGCTCATATAAATAGACTTTCAACAACCATTTTGCGGGAGTTTGAACAGCCTCTTAATCCCTTTTTTTTATTTTTCTCTGCTCTTTTGAATTTTTTTAGATCTTAGGTTTTGAATTTCCAGCCTCCTCTATCGGCAGTTCAGGTGGGTGTTTGATTGAGTGTGTGTTCGTGTTTAGGTTTTACGCCGGACTTCCGGTGACTCGCCGGTGAAGCAGAAGAAAAATGGGGAAAGAGGGAGAGACGGCTGCTAATGGGTGAAAAAGGAGAGGAAATCTGAGGTGAGAGAGGGACGAATCTGATCCCCCTTTTGTTGCTTCCGGCGACTGCTTTTGGCACGGCGAATGTCTTGCCGCCGTCGTTGTCTTCAAGATGGAGGGAGGGGTCTGTTTCGTTACTGTGTATGGGAGGGTTTTTTTCTTTTTTTGATTTTTTGTGTCTGATCCCTTTAAGAAGAAGACGGAGGAAAATCTCTTTTATCTGGGGGGATCCGCCATTTTCTTTCTTAAGGGGGAGTCCGTGATGTAAATGATTTTTAGGTCTATTTTTTGTATCTCATTAGGTCTAGCAAAATGCTAGTTTTAAAGAGAGGGGGTATTGGATTGGGCCGGGTTAGGAAAATTTTGGGCCATGCAAAATTGGCCCATCCGATTTTTAATAAAACAAGCCCCCATTTTCCTTCAATTTATTTTCAAACGTGGTCATTCAAATTTCCTAAATCAAACTTAATTTTGCAAAATTGAACTACAAATTAATTTAACAAAAAATGCATATGAAATTACTAAAGTATTTTTGTTGTAATTTTAATGTATTAATTCTACAACTTGATAAGTAATTGATTCCTAAAAATGCAAATTAAACCTAAGATGGCATGAAATAAAAATGTGACAATTTTTATGATTTTTCTATAATTTTAATGTATTAAACATGCATGAAATGCAACTAAATAAATAAAAACTCCTAAAATTCGTAAAAAATTATTTTGATCTATTTTTAGGAGTTATTTTTATGCGGGGCAAAAATTGGGTACTCACATCTCTTAATTGACAATATACCTAATCCATTTAACCTTTCTTGACATTGTTTATCTTAGGTAAGATTCTATCAGTTTTAATTTTGAAAATTTCTTTCCGCTGTTGTGACAGTAACAAGAGTTATTAACATTATTCCATACGTAATATGGCCATTGAAAAAGAATCAAATCTTTTTATTTGACCGAGTGTATCATTTAATTATTATCTTCTAATTTGTATTATTTGTCTTAATATATTTAATTTCGAAAATAAATCTAAACCATCACTATCGAATTGATTATTATGCTTTAAGGAACATTCCGGATTAAGACAATATTTTATCAAATTTCCATCATCTAGTGATCTTAATTTTTACCGCTAAATTGAAAATCAAAAATATTTTCATATAATTCGAATTGTTCAAATCCATTTAGATGTGAAAAAAATAGTCTTGTCTACTATGTATAAAGTAATCAACTCCATCGAAAGATTTTGAGATTTTATTATCAACATTCTAATCAAACTGTTAGTTCCTATATATTATACGTTTCTTACGAAATTCGGGTTATATATTCATTTCAATGCAATTTTCGTAGCAAAAATCATAGCAGTTGCAAATCCCTCTTCTCTATACTTGTTAAATAAAGAAATCAAACTTTTTCACTTCATTGAACCTTTTTTAAAACTTATACATAGCTTATTAGGTGTAGCAAAATAAGGGGGCCTCCACAAATATGGGGCCTAAGGCAGTTGCTTCACTTTCTTTATGGAAGGGCTGCCCTGGACTAGTATAGTCATGGAATTATGAAAGGGAATATTTTATTGAATATTCCCTCTGCTGTACTTTTTTAGGATTTTTTGGAATATTCCATATAGATAGTAAAAGAAAGGGGGAAAAGGCATGTAACATTGACTCTCAGAAGAACTCTTATGAAAAAGTTAACTCTTGAGAGATAATACAAAACTTTACCTTTCCACAGTGATTCGATTCGTTGTTTATTCTACCTTTTCACGCATCAGATCCGAGAAAGCCTTGTTTATTCCCATATCCATTTGTCTCACATTGTTATCAGAGAGAAGAATCATCCACCTCATTCAATATTTAGGTGAATCATTCTTCCTATTTACATTTATTGCCATTTTACATATTTATTGCTCATCATTGTCTCGCAGTGCATTCTTGGTAGCATCCTGTAATATCGTTTATATTAAATTGGTTCTAGTGTTATCTGACGTTATTACATACGCACGTGTTCGATCTAAGATTTATTATATTTAACTAGAATTTACCCTTCACCCTTATTAGTTTTTAATTAGTTTAGCAAAAGGTTTCACACTTTTTGGTCAAACAATTTGGCGCCGTCTGTGGGGAATTTTCTAGTCAAAGTCATAGTTTTTCTAGATCTAAAAATAACAACAACAAAATATAGAAATTTCTTTTTCCTACTTGCACAGTCTAACATGGAAGGAAGTGGAGAAGAAAGGTTGAAAGCAGTAGCAGGTCTCACTGCTAACCTCCTAAACACCATCAATGAGGTTAACGGAGAAGACGAGGAGAACGTAACACCAAGCGCTTCCCCTAGGCAAAGTGGTTCACCACTTCCTCATGGCAGCGTTACCGCCCCCCACGGAAAAGGAGCCTCTACATCCACAACAGAAGAGGCATCACCAAAAGTGAAAAAGTTACTAGAGGCATGGCTAACGAGTACACTGACCAATATACTTGACAAACCCGCCCAAAGGGCGAGCAGGGAGGATGCACGAGTCGACATCACAACAAAAACCAATGAGCAGCACGTCCCCCCTCCTTCAACAGTTATCACTCATGCTGTTAATAATGCAGAAAATGACGCCCTCGCTTCCATTCTAAGAAAAATGGAGGAGATTGAGAAAAATAACAAATCACTCTGCGACCAAATGAGGGAGCACCGGGAAAGGGTAGATAAGATACTGGGCGCCCCAAAGCTTCTACCAAAATGGGATGTCGGCCGGTTTGTGGAACAACCATATAGCGACGAGGCCGCACCATATGATATACCTAAAACATTCAAGATGCCACCATACTTGAAGATATATGACGGCACAACGAACCCTGAAGATCACATCATCCACTACGTCACCGCAGTGAAGGGCGACGACCCCGCTAAAGAACAAGCATCATCTATATTGCTGAAAATGTTCGGTGAAATCTTAACCGGGGGAGCACTGACATGGTACTCCCAACTTCCAGCACAATCCATAGAAACATTTGAGGAGATGGCCGAAAAGTTCGTCAACGCCCATGTCGGGGCCAAGAAAGCAAAGGCAAGGGTGAATGATATAATCGACATTAAACAGTCACCCGACGAAGGGCTTAGGGACTTCCTCGCTTAGTTCAACCGAGTGAGAATGACTCTTCCAAACGTATCGGAGGGAGTGGCGGTAGCAGCTTTCCAAAACGGTTTAAACAGAAGCGGTTCGAGGGCGACCAGAAAATTGTTGAGCATGCTCATGAAACACCCCCCCAACCAACACCACCACCACTTGGTAAGAAATATACAACGCCTATTGTGCCGAGGTGAGAGCGGATGAGGATGACCTCAACGGACCAACCTAGCGGTTGACATCAGTCCAGATGAAGTCAAGAAAAAACTGCATAAACGATAACAGAATGTATCATGTAGGTCTGCGCCTCAATCGTGAAAGACACCAGCCATACATTAGAACTATCGTCATACCACCACCACCACCACCCCATGGCGACGGTCCGTCCAAGCCGCAAATGGGACTCACCGAACAAAAGAGTTATGCATCCACTATTATCTGCTCATAATTTTTATGTTTCTCCTTCAAAGATAGTCTACGCCCTAGAGAAGCTCAGCCCAAAGGTGAAATGTCCACAAAAGATGAAGTCCGACCCAAACACCAGAAAGTCAAACGCCTTCTGTGAGTTCCGTCAAGAATGGGGTCATAAGACAGAGGACTGCATCGCCTTGAGGCAAGAGGTAGTGAACATGCTCCACCAAGAGAATTTGAGAGAGCTGATGAGCGACCGAGGAAGAGCTAACTTTGCTCGAGGGATATAACAGCATCAAGGCCCCCCGAAGCCACCCTCCCCAGCCCGCACCATCCAATGATCATCGGCGGAGGCAACGACGCGACAATCAACAACATAAAATTCACAACCACCCACAAGTTGAAGTGGTCAATCGCCCATAAAAGGTATGACGACCTCGAAGAAAGTATCATCTTCGATGAGTCGGATACCCAGGGTTTGACTTTTCCTCACTATGATGCTCTTGTTATTACTTTACACATTTCAGATACTGATGTGAAACAGATTATGGTAGATGCCGGAAGCGGCGCGTGCATTATCCACCCTCGAGTTCTCACACAAATGAGGCTCGAAGATAAGATAGTGCCACACTGCATCACACTAACAGGTTTTACCAATGAAGTTGAGCGGACCTCCTAAGAAATCACACTACATGTTCTAGCCGGTGGTATCACCTTAGAAACAACTTTCCACATCATGGACCAGGACACGGCATGCAACGCCATCATAGGACGACCTTGGATGCACGCCATGAGGGTCGTCCCATCCTGCCTATACTAGGTCATCAAGTTTCCTACCCCATAGAGAGTTTTCAGCATTCGCGGCGAGTAGCGCACAGCATATTAATGCTATCTCATCGCCCAAGACTGCACGTACACCCAACAGTTGAAAATCAAAGGCACAGAAGCATATCAATTAGCGAGGTCGAGGTCAGACGGCGACGAAGGGAAAGACTCCATTAAGGACCCCGAAGTCGTGGAAGCCACGGGGTCACTTGTTGAAGACCTCGACCCTATTCAGCTAGACAAAAGTGACCACAGCAAAAAAGCTTATATCAGCCACAAACTTCAAGAACTAGGTAAATTCCGTCAATTTTTAACTAACAATGCGGACTTGTTTTCTTTTTCCCATGTAGATATACCAGGCATCCCGAAAGAAATATCAACACACAAGCTGAACGTCAACCCACTCAATCCTCTGGTACGGCAGGTTAGAAGAAAATTGAATGCCGCAATAAATGATGTCGTATGCGAAAAGGTGGAAAAATTGCTCGCGAACGGCTCTATCAGGGAGTCAAAGTACCCTTAATGGGTCACAAACGTGGTCATGGTGAAAAAGAAAAATGGTAAATGTTGCATGTGTGTAGACTTCACAAATATGAACAAAGCATGCCCGAGAGATTCATTCCCACTGCCTCACAATGATCAACTCATCGATGCAACAGCAGGGAACGAGCTGTTAAGTTTCTTGGAAGCCTACTCGGGTTACAATCAAATCCTCATGGAGGAGGAGGACCAGGAATAAACTATTTTCATCACCCACCAAGGGACGTACTGCTACAGAGTTATGCCGCTCAGATTGAAAAATGCAAGGGCGACCTATCAGAGGCTAGTAACCAAAATGTTCGAAAAATAGCTCGACAAAACCATGGAAGTATATATAGACGATATGTTGGTCAAGTCGAAAATAAAGGAAGACCACATCGACCATTTGAGGGAAGCCTTCGACATACTCAAGCAGTACAACGTGAAATTGAATCCCGAGAAATGCGCCTTCAGCGTAACCTCAGAAACATTACTCGACTTTTTGGTGTCACAGAGAGGCCTCAAGGTTAACCCCGACCAAATCAAAGTTATAGAAGGAATACCAGAAAACTTGACCAGCCAGAAGCAGGTGCAGAAGTTGACCGGGCGTATAGCCACCCTATCGAGGTTCATCTAATGATCCTCTAATAGATGCCACAAATTCTTCGGCGTACTCAAAAAGGACAACGGACTCCAATGTAATTCTGAGTGCGCCGACGCCCTAAGAGAACTAAAGGTGTACTTAACTTCGCCCCCAATGCTTGCTAAGGCAGAACTTGGAGAGCGCCTCCTATCTTCCTAGCGATTTCTGACGTTACAAGAAGTGCAGTCCTAGTCCAAGAAGATAAAGGTACGCAATCTCCAATCTAGTACATTAGCAAAACCCTGGTCGACGCCAAAAATAGGTACCCACACCTTGAAAAGCTAGCCTTGTCTTTGGTCGTAGCTTCACAAAAGCTAAGACCTTATTTCCGATGCCACCCCATATCGGTGGTCACGACTTTTCCTCTGAGGAATATCCTACACAAACCCGAGTTGTCGTCTAGGTTGGCCAAATGGGCCATTGAATTAAGTGAGCACGATACAACCTATCATTTGCGAACAGTGATAAAGTAGCAAGTACTTGCCGACTTCGTCGCTAACATCAGCGCTAAAACAATGCCTGAGGTCGAAAGGGAAGCCACTAGTACTTCCCCCAAGACACACGACCTATGGATTATGTACATCGATGGTGCCTCCAACGCATCGGGATCTGGACTGGGACTCGTACTCGAGGTCCCAATAGGCGAGATAATTTGCCAGTCCATACGGTGTCCCGATATGACTAACTACGAGGTAGAGTATGAGGCTGTGATTGCAAGATTAAAACTGGACCTCAAATACGGAGCACGACGGGTAGTCCTTCGATGTGACTCACAACTTGTTGTCAATCAAGTCACAGGGACTTTTCAAATCAAGGAACAAAGGCTATAACAATATCAGGCCTAGATTTGCAAGCTACTTCTCGAGTTCAACGAATGCTAGCTCAACCAGATACCTCGAGCGCAGAACGTTGAGGCAGACGGACTCGCCAAATTGGCGACAGCTACCAAAAGCATA
This sequence comes from Nicotiana undulata, assembly GCA_005239495.1. Classification (NCBI taxonomy): domain Eukaryota; kingdom Viridiplantae; phylum Streptophyta; class Magnoliopsida; order Solanales; family Solanaceae; genus Nicotiana; species Nicotiana undulata. The sequence continues at coordinate 140,904 of ML273748.1, read as the reverse complement.
AACGGAAAAGAAATGTGGTCACACTCCTCCACTCAACCATTGACCAAATTAAGGTACGCACTATTAACCTAACTTGAGACTGGCGCAACCGTATCATCACCTACCTGCAGGACGGCGTGCTTCCAAACGACAAAAAAAAAGCCAAAAAGCTTCGAATGCAAGCAGCTAGGCAGAGCATTATCAATAATGAGCTATACAAGAGGACATATGGCGGCCCTCTAGCAAAATGTTTGGGACCAAAACAGACAAGACGCGTCCTAGAATAGGTCCATGAGGGTCACTGCGGAGCTCACACCGGTAATCGAGCCCTACTCAGATGTCTCATACGAGTAGGCTACTACTGGACCACAATGAAAAAGGAAGCAGCTGACTTTGTTAAAAAAGGTGAACCATGCCAAAAGTACGCCCCCATGATCCACCATGCGGGCTAGCACCTCTGCTCAGTCACGTCGCCCTGGCCCTTCATCAAATAGGGAATGGATATCTCCGGCCTCCTTCCCGCAAGACGAGGTAATGTACGATTTCTTTTGGTTTTAACTGACTACTTCTCTTAATGGGTGGAAGCAGGTGAATTCGCCCAAATACGCGAACAAGAAGTAATCGCCTTTATATGGAGGAACACCGTATGTTGCTTCGGCATCCCCAAATAAATAAGTTGTGACAACAGACCTCACTTCACAAGGAAAATGGTCGCAGAGTTTTCGAGAAATGGCACATCAAAAGAATACTCTCCACACCATATCACCCCTCTAGAAACGGACAAGCTGAATACTCCAGCAAAACTATATCGAATATCATGAAAAAGAAACTCGAAAACGCCAAGGGACTGCGGCCAGAGGCGCTACCAGAAGTGTTATGGGCATATTGCACCATGCCAGAGGCAAGCACTGGGGAAACACCATACTCACTAGTCTATGGGATTGATGCAGTGATATCGGTCGAGGTTGGAGAACCAAGTCTAAGATATTCAAATGAGAGCGGGCCAAGCAACGATGAAAGCAAAAGGCAAGACCTAGACGAGGCCGAATATCAAAGAGACATGGCTTACATAAGAATGGTAGCCCAAAAACAACAGGTAGAGCGGTACTACAACAAAAAACCCAAGGTCAGGCCATTCAAAGTCGGGGACTATGTACTCAAGGCCAAAACACAGGCAAGCAAGGATCCACGAGAAGGCAAACTGGGGACCATTGGGACAGTCCATACAAAATTATGGTCACGGTAAACAAAGGGTTAGTCCAACTAGAAATAATGGAGGGAAAATTGCTACCAAACAATTGGAGCGTCACTTACCTTAAATACTTCAACTTCTAAGCATAAGACGTCCTCTAAGTCGTACTCTTTTTCCCTCACCCAAGTTTTTTCCCAATTGGGTTTTCTCGGAGAGGTTGTTAATGAGGCAAGGAAGAGGGTATCTCGGAGTTAAGTATAAGTTCATCGCTCGACCTCTCAACTATTTCTCCAGGTCGATCAATGAAGGGACTAGATAGACTGGGACTTCTCCAATGTATGTACGAATAGAGAAAAAACATGTGAACTTCTCGAATGGAATAAATGACGGGAAAATCATAGCCAAACTCTAGATCTAGGTAAAGTAACCCGCAATAATCACGCAAGATCGAGTTTTTACTCTTCTTCCTGGTTTATAAGTAGATACCAAATATAAAATGATAAGCTTACATCTTTAGAGCAGTGTTCGACGCTTGTAAGAGCTACACACAGAGAATAATGTTATTGATACTTATGTTACCTATCTCAGTTGAGTCAGTTGTGGGATCTTTCCTCATCATCGATTGGAATATCAACTTCTAGCTTTGTTAGAGACTCTCTTACATTCTCCTGCATCTTCCCTCTTGCTTCTTTGGAAAAGCCCCTCCCCCCCCCCCCCCCCCCC
>ML273748.1:128108-138856 GCA_005239495.1 Nicotiana undulata | reverse complement strand
GAAAAGCCCCCCCCCCCCCCCCCCATGCCTTGTTCTCTCTCATCCTATTTATACTCTTCGCATTCTCATTTGTCCATTGGTCTTTAACCAGCGGGTTCTCCATTGATTATGTTTTTCCCTCTTTGCCCCTTAGTGAATTTTTCGTTGTTCGCACTCGTCATTGATTTGATTTTGAGCACGGCCGAGATAGTTGGAAAGGTCGTACTCTACGAGAATGGGCACGACTTAGTCGACTCCCCATTGCTTCCATTCCATGTCGACCTTGTGGACAGATTTTGACCCATACAGTTAGTCCTTCCGCCTGTTAGGGTCGCCTTCGGGCGAGCACGATAGGCGGATTCTATTGTTTTGAACGTCAAAATCTAAACATTTGATCATCTTTGGGCAGCGGATTTTGTCGCCTCGGGTGCCGAGGTCGACCTAGGGCGACGGGCACACATTCCTCAGTGAGGCAAATGCGCAATATTTCCAGTGAATCGTCAGACCTGTTTGTCAGTTCAAGTGACATTAATTCGTCAGGTGTCATTATGACGCTCGTTTGTATGGTGAGCATCGTCTCGTTTCTTGTGCCTCTTCCGTTACTTTTTGAAAAAGGTGGCGATTCATCTCCATAAACCGGCGTTGCAGAACCTACAAATAGGGGACTTTTTGTCTTGGTATGACATTAACCAAATCGTTTTAAGAAGAACCCTTTGACATCCCCCGCTTTCTTTTGCTTGTTCATACCTTCCAAGAGTGCGAACAATCCATTTGACTATTGTTATCATCTCTCACACTCTCGATTTCTGTCTTTATTTGCAATGGCTAGTTCTTCTTTGAACCCCAACCCTACTGTCAATGCTCCGGTGACGGAGAATGTCGCCGCCTCCCTTGAGGAGGAGATGAAGCTGGTGGAAGAAAAGATTTTTCCAACGGTGGATGAGGTGGTGCCCCTCCCAGGGAAACCATGGAATGACTTCAACCATCCCGCCGAGGATGATCTTGCACCGGCACTCTCGGTGATGGATGTTGTGGCATTGGATGCCTTTAAGGTTAAGTGGAGGATCCCGGACCACATCGAACTTGTCCTTGCAGGAGGTGACATAGTTTACTTGCATCGCCTAAGGTACTATGACTTCTACGCATACCCTTTCGGTATTGGGTACACGCTCCCTCTTCCTTCGCTGGCTGCGGACTTCTGTCGTTTCTATGAAGTGTGCCCGGCTCAGCTTACCCCGTACATATATAAGCTTTTTCTGATGCTCGCTAAATATTCTGAGTTGGCCGTCCGTGGCGTTTCTCTCCGGCACATGATGCATCTCTCACTACCCACTTCCATAGGAGGACTATGATGCATCTCCGTCATCGAGGTACGAAGATCCTGGTTATCGAGATGGACGACAAGACCAACTGCCATTTTTGGGAGAGTTTCTTTTTTGTTCGCACGGAACATCTGGTATCTAACCCCGCCGGGTTCCCTGAGACGTGGAATTTTTCCTGTAAGTATCCTTCGCCCGTAACTTTCTACTAGGTCAATTAGTTACTCATATATGTAATCTTACTAGAAGGTCGTTGGTCATTTACTTGTGTTATTTTCGTTGGAGCTGAGAGATCGCCTCCTACGCTAGTTGAGGATATCCTAGAATGGGTGGTTTCGGTTTTGCCCCACACCGTAGGGATTCTCGAGTGGGCGCGCTTCCACGAGAGGTTTGGGCGCCGACCTACCATGAGTAAGTCGTTTTGTCCCTCCCATGATCGCACTTTTTGTCTTGCACTATGATTTATACTCACGTGGAGTTGCGTGTTGTTCTAACATATCGGAGAGGGCCAAGAAGGGAAAGGGCTCCCCACTAGCGTTCTGCCAGCCGGCGGCCTCGGTCTGACCTACACCGGTAACTTCTATGGGCGACATCATGGGGGACACAACCGTCAGTCGGACCGCGCTTACGACCGAAGTTATGCATTCGGCGGTTGCTCCGCAGTCGGAGACTCCAGTTCCAGCAGTTTGTTTGACGGCCGAATCTTCCCTCATCGACAGCGGGGAGGCCTCGTTTAAGAGGCAAAGGATAATTTTGGATGAGTCCCCTGTTGCTAAGACGTCTTTGAGGGGTGGACCCGTTTTCATGGTTCTTGAGGTCGGGGGCGGGGCCGACCAGGAGGCGGAGGAGAGACCTGTGGAGGGTGCTCGGGAGGCTAGCACGTCTGAGATTCGGGGTCCCGAGGTATCCGCGGTCATTAATAGCATACCCTCATCATCCCGGTAGAATTGTGATCCTCCTTCGGTTGAAGACAGAGGGAAGAGCGTCGTAGTCTAAGACTATGAGACTGAGTCTGACCTCGACCCCGAGGACGTGAGGATGTTTGAGGAGGGATTTACCAGGACTATGGAAATGGCGGGGTCTTCCTGTATTCTTGAGATACTATCGTATCTTAATCTATTACGGGATACGGTGGAGTTGGTGCCGCAGTTCGATCTTCTCTGTTCTGCCGCTGAGAGTGGAGCTCTTCAGCCGATTAGTGATTCTCAGTTGTCGTGTGGTATAGCCGCGATGGGTTTAAGGGTAAGCTTCTTTACCGTTTTCTCTTTGTGACCCTTTACTTTTTCTGACCCACTCTCCCTTTTTCACAGACTTAGATGATGGAAGTTGAAAGTGCTCGTAGGGCTGAGATGCAGGCCGAAATGTTTCTGAATATGTTCGAGAAGTATCAACAGTATCGTGACAGATGTCATGAGTTACACGAGAGTCTTAGAACGGGTGTTGGCGCCCAGTCTACCAGGGAGGAGTTGGAGAGTAGGGATGAGGATTTGATGCGGTCTATCCGCAGGTGTAGTGAGTTGGAGGAGTTGTTACATACTAAGAACGAGGAACTTGAGGTAGGCAAAGGGGTCGCCGCAGAGTGTGAGGACCTTCAGGACAGGGTGCGATCATTGCAAGCCGATCTTGATCAGGGTGATGTCACGGTGGAGGCTCTTAGCATGGAATGGGTGCAAAAGTTGACCGACCTGGAAGGAAAGGTGGTCGTGTTGTAGCAGGCCGAGCGTGCTCGAGAATCGTCTTTGGCGAGAGCAGCGGCGCTACATGACACCATCCGTGTCCTCGGGTCCGAGCAGGAGCCTGAGAGGGTGACAACCACATTGAGAGAGGCCAACCTAGAAGAGCACATCAATGAGATTGATAGGGAAGCTTCGAGTTTGGAAGACCGGGTCGTGGCCCTCAAGGCTGAAAAGGCGCGTTTGTTGGCTCAGTTTGAGTCTGCCTCTGCTTCTGCCCCTCGCCACTTGCATAAGTTGTGGGTTTATGCTAAGGCCCAACGGGATATATACAAGGGTTTGTGGGAAGCGGGGAGTTTTTCTGAGGCCGCTTTTGAAGATGCTCGGGCGAAGGCGCGTGTGGCTCACGTCAATTGTGGTTATGACCCTGCGACACCAGAGGTTGGTGAGGGCGCCGATGTTGAGGATGCACCTTTTGACGATGATGATGAGGAGAGCGGCGGTGGAGATTATGTCGAGTGAAGTGTTGCAGCAGCTTTCATACTTAGTTTTTGTTTCAGTTTCTTTTTGTGTTCTTCTTTGATTATTGTCATTTCGTTTCTAGGGGGCTTGTTTTGGATTCTTGTAAGGCACGGTTGTGGTGCGCGTTCATTTGAATGAAACGATTGCTTTGCCTTTGTATTTATATGTATTTTTGGATACTTCTTTTTCCCTCTTTCGTTTGTTGCGTATGTGTGTTTTTGTGTTGACTCTCGGATTTCTTCGTGATGAGTCCCTGATCCTTCTAGTTGGGAGTCCATCATGTGAGTTCGAATGAAGTCACTCGAGACCTACAAATCCATGCAAAGTTGGCTTCCAACTAGCCGTATTAGGCGGAACTAGGCTTAATTCAAGCAAGACTGACTTCAAATTTGCCATCTCAGGCAAGGTTGGTTTTGACTTTTATATTTGAGTTGAATTATAAACCATCGTAAAGTCGAACAGTGTTGAATGTAAGTGATTCGAGTGAGGTCGAATGCAAGTAATTTGAGCGAGGTCGAATGTAAGTAATTCAAGTGAGGTCGAATAAAAGTAATTCGAGCGAGGTCGAATGTAAATGGAGTGGAGCAATTTGGAGTTATGCGACGAAATGTTGTGTGTTGCTTTGTTTGTTCATTTAATTGGAGAGTTTTACATACTTTGTTTAACATATACTTTTGAGAAGTTCTCCATATACCTAGTCCCTTCATCGGTCTGGGTGGAGTAGGTGACAGGCGGAGCGATGAACTAACCATTTTGAACTTCGAGACGATGGCTGATGGTCGTAAGGGTGTGATTCGAACAAGGTCGAATTTATAACCCATTGTTAAGCCGAGCGAGGTCGAACTCTCTTTTCTTATGGAGAAGGACGATGTCCTTAAGGGTATGATTTGAGCGAGTTCGAATTTATAACCCACTGTTAAATCGAGCGAGGTCGAACTTTCTTTTCTTATGGCGATGGCCGATAGCCGTAAGGGTGTGATTCGAGCGAGGTCGAATTTATAGCCCATTGTTAAGTCGAGCAGGTCGAACTTTCTTTTCTTATGGCGATGGCCGATGGCCGTAAGGGTGTGATTCGAGCGAGGTCGAATTTATAACCCATTGTATTACTTTTGGGAGAACGTCGCTTGTCATCGTATCATTTACGTGTGTACCGTGGCGAGTCTCGTTTGCTTGATTTTTCTTTCATTGGAGAATACTGCATTTCATGGGTGAGTCCTGGTTCGCTTGATTTTTCTTATATTGGAGAATGCTTATATACCTGTTTTGCATTGACAAAAGAACGTGACAAGTTACACCTAAACAAAATTCACCTTGGTCCGGCAAGTCGACGAAAGGAGGGGTGGCGTCGTGTTGTTGCTCGCTTAGTCTCGTGCTCGACTGGTGGTTTTAGCTTGGTAGCCGCACTAGGCGTCATCGTTAACCGCATCTAGGCTTCACGCGTGTTGGATTTGCATATTTCTCGTTGGGAGATTTTATCCGAGTCCCAGTCCGAACTTGTCCGATATGCGTGAACAAAGGAAACATGCCAAACTTTGTTCATAAATCATCTAGTGCATATAGGTGCGAATATGAGGCAGGACGTGCATGATTTTCTAAGGATCACATAGCAAGCTATCGTCTCTCCTTAAGAGGTAGAGGTGCGAGTCGGTGTGTGAGGTGCGGGTTTTGCTAAGACGTCGTGTATGGCATCGACTTTATGCGGAGATCCGACCAAGGCTGGGTTGGTTACTTCGACCATTTTCCTCCTACTTTTACAAGGTGGTGCGTGCTTCGAGGCAGTGAGGCCACGACAGCCGGGGAGTGGTGTTTTGGCCAGTTTTAGATCTAAAGGAAACTAGAATTTTGGCTAGGAAGTCCCCACAGACAGCGTCAAATTGTTTTACCATAAATATGCTAAGCTTATTTATGGAATAAATGACGGGAAAATCATAGCCAAACATAATTAACTCTAGATCCAGATAAAGTAACCCGTAATAATCACGCAAGATCGAGTTTTTACTATTCTTTCTCGTTTATAAGTAGATACCAAATATAAAATGATAAGCTTACATCTTTAGAGCAGTGTTCGACGCTTGTAAGAGCTACACACAGAGAATAATGTTGTTGATACTTATGTGATCTATCTCAGTTGAGTAAGCTGTGGGATCTTTCCTCATCATCGATTGGAATCTCGACTCCTATCTTTGTTAGAGACGCTCCTCCATTCTCCTGTTTCTTCCCTCTTGCTTCTTTGGAAAGCCCCCTGCCCCCCCCCCCCCTCTTTGCTTTGTTGTCTCTCCTCCTATTTATACTACTCGCATTCTCATTTGTCCAGTGGTCTTTAACCCCAGCAGGTTCTCCATATATTCTGCTTTTCCCTATTTGCCCCTTAGTGGACTTTTCGTTGTTCGCACTCGTCATTGAATTGATTTTGAGCACGGTCGAGATAGTTGTCAAGGTCGTACTCTACGAGCATGGGCACGACCTAGTCGACTCCCTATTGCTTCCATTTCATGTCGACCTTGTGGACAGATTTTGACCCATACAGTCTTCACTAAGTTTACACATTACGCTAATCCATGAAACAACATTCGACCTCGTTCGAATCAACTTTAAAGCCCACATTCAACCTTGCTCGAATCGACTTACATTCGACCTCGTTCGAATCAATCTTAAAGTCCACATTCGACCTTGCTCGATCGACTTACATTCGACCTCATTCGAATCAACTTTAAAGTTCACATTCGACCTTGCTCGGATCGACTTACATTCAACCTCGTTCGAATCGACCTTGCTCGAATCGACTTACGTTCGACCTTGTTCAAATCAATTTTTAAGTCAACATTCGACCTTGCTCGAATGGACTTACATTCGATCTAGTTCGACTTACATTCGACCTTGTTCGAATCAATTTTAAAGTCAACATTAGACCTTGCTCGAATCAACTTACATTCGACCTCGTTTGAATCAATTTTAAAGCTAACATTCGACCCCGTTCGAATCAATTCATAAGTTGGCATTCAACTCTGCTCGAATCAACTTACATTCGACCTCATTCGAATTAATTTATATGTCAACACTTGACCTCGTTCAAAATGACTTACATTCGACCTCTTTCGAACCAACTTACATTCGACCTCATTCGAACCAACTTACATTTGACCTCGTTCGAATTGATTCATATTCGACTGCGCTCGAATTAATTAAGACACTTGCACACAACTTGGATCAAACTAACTAAGTAACGATTCAACCTCGCACGAGCTCGACTTACAGTCGGCCTAAGTGACTCGCAATCAAGGCAGTCAACTGAGGAAAACATTCAAAGAAAAAATAAAAAGTTAAATAACAGACAACAAAAGTATTATCATTCCAAAAGATATCTTACAAGGGCCAAACAGGTGCTCGCAAAACAAAACAAAAAAAAAAAAAGAACAAAAATACAAAGCATGTACATTATTCGGCAGCATCACCCTCGTCGCCATCATCACCAACGCCCTCGCTATTGGAGTATTCATCATCATACCAAGCACCTGGATTGAGATCGTCCAAATCATCTCATCATCACCCTCCCCAAGCGTACCGGGATCGTAGCCATAAGCATCCCGAGTTGCACGTGCCTTAACACGAGCATCCTCGAATTCTGCCTCAGAAGCTTTCCTAGTCGCCATCAAGTCCCTTAATATATCTAGATGAGCTTCAGCATGAATGCATTTCTCGAACAAATCCCGCGGAACATTGGGATAAGTAGAAGCATGGGAGGAAGACAGTTGAGCCCGCTAATGCGCCGTCTCGGCCTTGAGGATGGAAACCTGCTCGTTCAAGTCCAACACCTCTTTCTCTAGTCCATCTATCCGTTCTTCAAGTCTCTCCTCCTTAAGCGCGGACGTCTCCATTCATTTTCCCACTCAGATCTAAAGACACGGATGGAACCCGCTAAGGCATCCGCCTCTTCCATAGTAGTCGTTCTGGATTTATCGGCCCTATCCAACTCCGCCGCTTTTTTGGCCAACTCATCATTCAAACCATTGGATCTAACCCCCTTTCTCACCTCAAGTTCGTCCTCTTTATATATCAACGTCCCTTCAAGCTCACTACACCTCTCGATAGCTCTCACAAACTCATCGTCCTTCTGCCTTAGCTCATCATCTTTCTGCCTCAGCGCGTCTCGGAGTGATTGGAACTAACCATCCTCACCGAGTATGTTGCTCGGTGCACGGTTCTTGGTATGATACTCCTTGTACTTAGACTCCATCCTTTTATAGAGAGTATCCCTCTTCTCTTCTTGATGGGCGTTCTCGATCTCCAAAATAAGAATCTGATAAGAAAGCAGAAAATGGTAAGCAAAGACGAATAGCGTAAAGGAAAGGAGAAGATACTAAAACACTAAGAAAGACAACTTACTCGCAGGGCCATCCCGGAGATGCCTATTGACAGGTATGTGTCCTTCATTGTCTGCAGAGACCTATTCTCGGTGCCCCTGCAGAGGGGGCCCAAAGCTGGGACCACGTGCCAAGTTAACCAATAGGTTATAATCCAATGGGATGATGATATTCTGGGTAGACCCCACAGTTCTCAGTTCTACCCGAGTGAACCCCTCCTCGAATATCCGCACTTCCTCGGGGTCAATATCAGAGCCGGACCCATCATCGTCCACGACGACTGTCTTTCCTCTCCCGTTGGATGACAAATATGAGACCTCAGCGGCCCCTTACCGTCCTTCTTCCATGGCAGCCTCCAACGCCCTCCATTCCATGGCGACCTCTGGCGGGGGAACAGTCCCCGCAAATGAAGGACGTGTCGATTCCACGTCCAAAATAACTTCCCTCTCATGTGCGGTTGCGCTCATAACCATACTGCCGGTCTCCACTCTCTGCCATTTAAGCGAGGCCACTTTCTCCTCGCCAGACGAAGACTCGTCTACAAAGTGCAGTACCGGGCAGGTCGGAGTCGCCGTTGGTGGAATAGAAGTCTGACAACCAGGTTCTCTTAAAGACAGAGTCTGGGAGGAAGAATTCTACACAGACTCGGCCAGCACAAACTGCATCCCGGTCGAGGCAACCGCCTGGAGAAATGCGAGAACACGATACTTCACCTTTTTAGAATCCCTCCGACCTAACACCAAAGAGAAAAACTGTAAGTAAGAGAAGGAAGGGAACTACAATGAGGTCGAAGTATTTAAAGCAAGGAATCCGACTTACCAGTCGAGGGCTTGGGTCCAAACCTCTTGTTGAAAGACGCATAATGTGTGGCTATAATTCATGGTTTAACGCATTATGTGCCTTGAATTTTACGTGCTTTAATGATAAAAATACACTTTGTTTGAGCGTAATGGAGTCTATTTTATGTGTAGGTGAATTGGAGATGGAAGCAGAGCTAAATGGATGCTTAAACATCGAAAGTGCACTTGAAAATGGTGAAAAAGAGAAGCCAGGCAAAAGCCAGCTCGACCAGGCTTTAGCTTGGCGAGGCCAGCTTAAATCCTGGCAGCTTAAAGCCAGGCCAGACCGGGCTTTATCCTGGCGAGGCCAGCTTAAAGCCAGGCCTAGGTTGGCGTTATTCAGGCGGCGTCAGGCCTAATTCCAAGCCCAGTCTGAGTTTTAAAGGTTTTAAGTGTTTCCCGGTTTGACTAGAAGTTAACCTACACGTTTAGGGCTTGTCCCAAACATATAAATAGACCCAAAATCACAACTTTGAGGGACTTTTGCCATTGGAGACAAGAGGAGATTGTGGAACATTACTCGGGAGTTCAAAACATTGATTTTTACTTCCCTTATTCCTTACTCTGTAATTTAATTATGAAATTTATTTTGGATTTGATTATTATGAATATGAGTAGCTAAACATTATGTCTAGGGTTGATGGAACCAATTGTTAGATGAATTTTTGACTCTATTTTGATATAATCGAGCCGGGTTTATTCTATGATTGTTCAACTACGTTTTGTATGGTGATTAATTGAATGGGCCCTTGATTAATTGTGTCAAATTGCCTTGTGTTGCTAGAGAAAGAATCCTAGGTTAGATTTTTGTTTAACAACACCACATTTGGGTAATTGAAGAGATTCATTACTTGAATTTAAAAGTGGGTTTAGAAATAACGAAACTTTGGTGGGATAATTCTGAGTTGCATAAATTATTAGCTAGAGTAGTTCGAGAAAATGCTTCTAGTAAATTATCGTAATTGATCGAGAGATAATTGCGGTATCCCATAACTCATAATCCTCATAGAGTATTATGGCGAGATTATAGCTAAAGAGTTCAGAATTAATACGGCAATTGGGGAAATCAATACCCTAGATCTTTTTACCCTTGAATTCATCTTTACTCTTGAATATTGTTAGTTTTAATATCATTTTACTTTAGCTAAATAAATTCCATTATTTATTGATAAAAATCTTGCATCCGGAAATTGTCTGAGCTTGTTACTAGCGTTACTAAGAGTTGAAGTAGATAGGTTAGTTCCTTGAGGATTCGACTCCGGACTTGTTAATCAGAATATATTTGCAGCGACCGCTTTGTTTTTTTTATAAGGCATAGTTGGGCGTGATCAAATTTTGGTTGTTGTCGGGGAACTAACAGTGTTATTTATTAAAACTTAGAAATATTTCTAGGATTTTTAGTTTAGATCAATTTTCTACGATGTTAAATATTTTCCATTGAAATTCTCACGTTTGAACTCTTGTGTGACTCAGGTGTATGTCTAGAAACTCTTCGAGGACTGGTGAACTTTTTGAAGGACTCTCAGACCTCGAGAAAACATTCAAGGCATTAAACCGTTCCAACAAGAAGAACAAACATTCACAACAAACACACCAACTCGAAACTGAAATGGTCAACGTGGAAAACGTCAATACAAACAATCGGGCACCTCTTGTTCCAAACGATGGAATGGTGGCACCTCTTGTGCCAGAATCTGCTCTTTATGATTGGGCACATCCAACAGCTGACAACCTGGCTACCGCTATTGTTGTACCCCAGATACAAGCGGAGACATTCCAGATCACCAACAACATGTTGCATCTGCTAAACAATAAGGGATTGTTCTCCGGGTCACACATTGAAAATCCTCAACAACACTTGAAAAATTCTTGTCAATTTGTGTGGCCCAAAGGCAGCCAAATGTGACCCCGAAAGCCGTCAAGCTGCTACTGTTCCCGTTCTCTGTGATTGGAGAAGCTCAGACTTGGCTGAATTCGCTCCCAATAAATTCCATTGTCACTTGGGAGGAATTAGTCAAGCAATTCCTGAATAAGTTCTAACCCCCCCCCCCCCCC